>OX336383.1:25882032-26027528 GCA_946902895.1 Fragum fragum | reverse complement strand
TATATAAATATACCTACAAATTCGTCAACCAACAATGTAACATTTTTACATGTTAATGGTCATAAATTTTGGCGTTAATAGATCTCATTCGATCTGTAGTCGTCAACCATCAATGTAACACTTTTACATGTTAATTGTCATAAATTTTGTCGTTAATAGATCTCATTATATCTGTAGTCGCCAACCAACAATGTAACAGTTTTACATGTTAATGGTCATAAATTTTGTCGTAAATAGATTTCATTAGATCTGTAGTCGCCAACCAACAATGTAACATTTTTACATGTTAATGGTCATAAATTTTGTCGTTAATAGATCTCATTAAATCTGTTGTCGTCAACCAACAATGTCACATTTTTACATGTTAATGGTCATAAATTTTGTCGTTAATAGATTTCATTCGATCTGTAGTCGCGAACCAACAATGTGACATTTTTACATCTTAATGGTCATAAATTTTGTCATAAATAGATCTCATTAAATCTGTAGTCGTCAACCAACAATGTAACATTTTTACATGTTAATGGTCATAAATTTTGTCGTTATTAGATCTCATTCGATCTGTAGTCGCCAACCAACAATGTAACAATTTTACATGTTAATGGTCATAAATTTTGTCGTTAATAGATCTCATTCGATCTGTAGTCGCGAATCAACAATGTGACATTTTTACATGTTAATGGTCATAAATTTTGTCGTTAATAACGATCGCAGATCGTGTCTTGCGAAGCAAGACACGATCGAAGATCGTTTCGCGGTAGTACCGTCTTTTGTTTTTTTTTTAAAGACGATTGTGAATATAAGTGAATTAGACCAGACCCGCATTTTTACTATGAGAAAATTTTTGTGTAACTTTTCGGCGTAAGGCCGCCGCAGCAAATGATTTGATTGGTCAAAATTGCCAGGGTCAAAGGTCAAGAAGAAGAAATAAAATCTAAATTAAATTCTGGATACAGAATAACTAGTTCTGAAATAAGATCACACCGAAACGGTATCGGCTTCGAAAAAAATCTTTGTATTTTTACTGAAGGTTATTCACTCCGACGGAACTATCTGTCATCGTCCGTTTCGCGCGTTTTGGTATGTTAGTCAAATTTAACTTGATCTACTCAAAGCTCAGGATAATTTAAATGAATTTTTGCCCATTCAAATTATACAATTTCTTTTATTCTTAACAGATTGAATAAACACTGCATTGGTTTGTACTTGTTCCCTAACCGCAATTGACATAGGGCAGGTGGGTGGGGTGACCTCCACTGGACTTAAGAATGAGTTTACGGTAAGCCCTTTCGCAGCCATTATCAGTTTCAGACCTGACTTATCTATCTATCTTTTAATACTGTCTAACTCCCCTTTTGGATATTACTGGCAGGTGATACACTCACAATCCAGATGTTATCACGTCCCTGAAAGAGAGGCAGTGGCTGAATCCCACTGCTACCCACTTTTACAGCTGGGTAGACTGGGGTTGGCTATTAAGTGTCTTGCTCATGAACACACCCTGTTGTTGTTGGGGCTAGAACCTGTGACCTTCAGATCACGGGTTGAGCACGTATACCACTCAGCTATCGAGGCAGACTTTTAACCAACATTGACTTTGTTGGATTTGACTCTCAGAAGTCAGGATAGAAATACTATTGAGAAGAAGAGAAGTTGCTTTTCATTATCAATTTCTTCTTTGCAAGGAAAGTTCTCCATGATTGTACTTCTTCGGGCATCAGACAGGATCATTATGTGGTAATGAGTTAACCCATAATCAATCCCACACAATGCTGCTTTTGTAACCCCCCCCCCCCTCTCACACAAAAAAAGGCTTTGTAAGTCATAATGAAATAATAAAGAAAAAGCTTGTTTAAAGCAATTTCCTTCATCATCATCAATGTTTTCTTCCCAAAAAGACCAGGAATTTAGAGATTACATTGACCAAATATTACTGTCAGTATCAGCAGCTTCTTGAACCCTTTTCCCACAAGCAAATTCTCTTTTTCACACAATATTTTCTACCTCATAGGATGTTTTCACTTCAAATTGCATCCAAATTTAAGTGCCATCTGCAACCTCTTTCATTTTGAACCAGTCTGAGATTTTAAAAACAGGAAAGGGTTTAATTTGAAACTGTCCAACTGTCTGGTAACAGGTTAATTTGTTTATATGGTTGCTAATATTTGAAACCTATTCAGACTGCTAGCTTTGTTGTGAAGGTCCGTTACTATGAATGAATACATTGTTGTGCCATTGCTCATGAAAGAGATGGATAATCAAGAAATAAATAATTCTTTATTATCCATCATTTTAACCCATTTCCACTCAGTGACTTTAGATTGTCATCTCAGGGAAAAAGACTAGCAGGGGCCCAGTTGCCCATGGCCCCTAGATTTTGGGCTGGGCCCCTAGACCTTTTGAGAAGATGCCTAAACCTCTAATATTAAATATTGAATTTTGGCAGGCTGGGTCTGTAGGTTGAAATTAATAGTCTTTTACCCTGCATCCGCATCATTAATTTTAGATTGTCATCATGATCTGCAACTTCTTTCAATTTAGGTCAGTCTAGAATTTTGCCGTCTGGTAATGGGTTAAAGCTTAATTGGCGACAAGGGTTTTAATTTTTATCCCAATTTGTTGTCTTTTAACCCCTATTTTTGCAAAGCGGAGGGTATAAAAACCCAATAAAAAATCTCCTAATCATGGGGTCACAGGTTTGATTCCTGGCTACAAAAAATACTCTCTCTAATATTAATCTACCACCAATAGGTGGATTATGGTAAACCTTAGTTGGATGAGCAGCTGGAGGCTTAGAAAGGATAAAGTGATATTACTGGTGTACCAAGAATCCTTGGTAAGGTGCTCCAGCTTTAACAATATGACTGAAATACAGTTGGAGTTAAAATCATTAAGTCCATCAAACAATGTTTTTAGCCATTACCACACAATCCTACACATGCTATGTAGAAAATGATCAGTTAAAAACATTGTGAGAAAAGAAGAAATTGTTTGTAATAAGCAATTTCTTTGAACTTTTCTCATAATGTTTTCTACATTATCTGGCACTTATTTTCTAAATTTTAGAAGTTTTTAATTTTGTCTGCAACCTCTTCAGACACAGTACCACATCAGAAATTTTAGACTTGTCTGAGTGGAAAGAAGGTGATGGCCTCCCAAATCTGAATCCATTATAAAGGCAACAATGTTTTAGACTAGGCTAAACTGAAATAAGGTGCAGACAACATTTCAAAGTCTGGTAGGTAGAAATCATTGTGAAGAAAGTAGAAATTGACTTAGCAATTTCTCTTTTTACCACTAAAAACTTTGATACTTCACAGCTTCAAAAATCAGAATTGTGCATTAATGAGTTATGCAATGACCCTTATAATGCAAAGTAACAAACACTTGAGTCCCTGGAGGAGAAGATTAAAATCCTGCAGCCTGGAAATCGAATCGGATTGACTTAAAAAGCTGCTCATCATTTTCTCTCAGGCCTCTTTGTCATTTTTGTAACTTAACCCTTTAACAAGTGAATATCTGTTTAGATCTTTCTGTCCTGTCACTGGAGTACTCTCCATACTGATCTAGTAATTGTTAATAAATATCTATTTACCATTTTCCTAAAGGATGGGTCACCCAGCTATCCATGATGTCATGCAATGGTTTTGAGTTGTCATCAAAATTTTAACCCTTGTTATGCTGTGTAAATTACCTTACTGAAATGCTGTAAAATCAAAGGGATGAAAGCACTGATAGAACTTATTGTTCAAAATTCAATATTTCTTTTAGAAATCAACATCATAAACAACTCTGGCGGGGAAAGTACAAGCAGTAGGTGTAGACTAAGATCAGGCTGATCTTTCTCTACAGCTCCTGCCTAAACCAGAATATTCCGGGTTCAGAATGACAAGGGTTAAAATTCAGAAATTTTGAATTTCATATTATAAATAGAAGATTGTTGAAATTGACATTAATCAATTACTTTTGGTTGGTTCAAAATGGATTAAACTGATGTTGCTAGACATTCAATCGATCAGGACCCTATAAAATGTGTCTCCTTATTCAAAATCATGTATGGGGGTTCGATTCCCTCCCCAGACGTTATAAATAGCTGGTGCATAAAGGGACAAATTGTCTGGTGGTCCCACATGATTTTGAATTAAAACAAGAAACAAAAAAACAGATACATTATTGAATGAAATAAACCATAATGAACGAAAGTCACTGCCACTGGCCTTATTGCAATGAAAAATGATTGGCACCAGGATGTTATATTTGGTGATTAATATAGACTGAAGAAAAGTGTTTGATTAATGTCTTAGTTGCCATGATTTTGCACCAGGATTGCATATTTTCTAGTTTTACTCTGATTTATGAATCCGCAGATACCAAGGTCTAGGTCATTCAACAAGGTCAAGATCATTTGTCAAGCTAAAACAACTTCAAAAACTTACTTAAAAACCTTAACATTTACAATTACTTCAAGCCCATTTAAGATTCATTGCTCATATTTGGCACAATGATGGAAATGGGTTAATGGGACAATTCTTTTTTAAATGCTTTGTCATGCTGTATAAATAACCTTACTGAATTGCTATAAAACAAAAGGGCTGAAAGCACTGATAGAATAGTTCAAAAACCAATATTTCTTTTAGAAATCAATCTCATAAAAACTTATGTGCAGGTTGTTCTTGGTCTACACCTGCCAAAAATGAATTATTCTGGATTAGCATGACAAGGGCTAAAACTATTCAATTTATTCATTTACATACCCTGCTGTAGGCAGGGTGAGGCTTATCTTGGCCAAAATTGTGTCTGTCCATCTGTATGTATGTTTATTTTTTTTTAACTTGAATTCTTTCAGATTTTTGGGGGAAATTTCACAGAATATATGTCATCAAAATAATTGGGTTATGCATTTTTTACTGGATCACAGAAAACTAGCTTGTTAGCTTCTTCTACTTGTTCTGCTGAATCCAGTTAATTCAGTTGATAACATCCTATGCTCATAATGCACAAGTGACCGTGATATAACTGAAATATTGTTTGACCCATTTCCACACAGTGAAGCCTTTTGAAACCCCAGAAAAACAATTGAGAAAACATTGTATGAAATGAAGAAATTGCATGTAACAAGCAAATTCTTCATTTAAAATAATGTTTTCTGTCCAGAAAGTTGATCATTCTAAAATTTTATTAGCTTCAAATTGTCCTCTGCAACTCCTTTGAATTTGGACTTGTCTAACATTTTGCCATTTGGTAATGGGTTAATTGGTGTCAAACTTCATGCAATCAATCAATCGATTTTACTTATCTTGACATGATGATGGATTTAGATGCAATTTTCTTAGTATGTATATCATCGATTGGCCTTTTACAAACCGAACAGTTTTAGCTCAACTGAACACAACATGCTATAGGTGAGCTTTTGTGATCATGCCTTGTCCGGCGTGCGACATGTTTAGTCTGTCAACATCTTATGTGTACTCTAGAGGCAAAACTTTTGGGTCAAATGTGATTTTTGTCAGAATATTTGTCACCATAAATTCCCGGTCAAGTTTTGGTCCCATGGGGTAATACATTAAGTCAAATCTTAGAAAATACCTTGTGTTCATTCTGGAGGCCACATTTTTAACTCAAAATTTTAATGTCTTGATATTTAGTCAGAATATTTATCGTCATAAAATCCCGGACCACCATCATAACGCAGTCTGTAACCACTCCAGCCACTGGGATATAACTAGAATACAGTTAAAGTGATTGATTGAACGAGGTTTAACGCCACTTTTAACAGTATTTCAGTCAGCGGCTGCAGACCTAACAACGGATTCCTGGTATTTCTCTCACCAGTACTATCATTACATTCTTTCTTAGCCTCCAGCTGCTATCCCACTTAGTTTTACGATTGTCCATTTTTGGTGAGAGACAAATGTCCTAAGGACATGTGCCGCCGCTGGGGATCGAACCCATGACATCCTATGATTGAAGATTAGGTCCTTGGTTACTATAAACTTTTTTTTTATCATGATAACGTTTGGCAAAGAAGATAACTGAACAAAACAATTCTTTGCTAGCTTACAGTACTTTTCAGTACTTTGATTTTAAATACATGTGCATATGAATGGCTGAGAAAACAAAACAACAAAAACACCATTTCATATGATCTCTTGGTTCCTCAGTCAAATTTGGGTACCAATTGCCTAATGTTTTGCCATTTTGTAAAACTTTGAAAAAATTTTGGCTATAAAAGAATTACACTAGTAAATTCGAAGTGATAGAAATTTTAATAAAAAATACAGTGTATTTCATATTGTACTCAAGATAGCAACAATTTCCATTCCAAATGATATGACATGATGGAGTTCGAAAAAAAAAAACATTTTGGAAGTTTTAACTGCCGATAATTAGAAACTGCGATCGTTCTGAGGCTTTGCCTTATTCATATTAGATCTCATTAGATCTGTAGTCGTCAACCAACAATGTAACAATTTTACATGTTAATGGTCATAAATTTTGTTGTTAATAGATCTCATTAGATCTGTAGTCGCAAACCAACAATGTAACAATTTTACATGTTAATGGTCATAAATTTTGTCGTAAATAGATTTCATTAGATCTGTAGTCGCCAACCAACAATGTAACACTTTTACATGTTAATGGTCATAAATTTTGTCGTTATTAGATATCATTAGATCTATAGTCGTCAACCAACAATGTAACATTTTTCATGTAAATGGTCACAAATTTGTCGTTAATAGATCCATTCGATCTGTAGTCGCCAACCAACAATGTAACATTTTTACATGTTAATGGTCATAAATTTTGTCATGAATAGATCTCATTAGATCTGTAGTCGCCAACCAACAATGTAACATTTTTAGCTCTACTGGCCGAAGGCCACTAAAGCTATAGCGATGGCTTTTTCCCGTCCGGCGTCCGTGCGTTAAACTTTTCCTTGTTCACGCGATAAAGTCCACAGTTTTCATCGGATTCTCTTCAAACTTTCACAGAATGATTGTACCATCATAAGGATCGTTCCTTTCGAAATTGGGTCAGATCCGTCAAGAAACACGGGAAAAGGGGCCTGATTAAACTTAATTTAAAAATATTCGTTTACGCGATAAAGTCCACAGTTTTCATCGGATTCTCTTTAAACTTTCACAGAATGATTGTACCATCATAAGGATCGTTCCTTTCGAAAATGGGTCTGATCTGTCAAGAAACACGGGAAAAGGGGCCTTATGAAAATTTAATTAAAAATTTAAAAATCCTCGTTTACGCGATAAAGTCCACAGTTTTCATTGGATTCTCTTCAAACTTTCTCAGAATGATTGTACCATCATAAGGATCGTTCCTATCGAAAATGGGTATGATCCGTCAAGAAACACGGGAAAAGGGGCCTTATGAAAATTTAATTAAAAAATCCTCGTTTACGCGATAGAGTCCACAGTTCTCATCAGATTCTCTTCAAACTTTCACAGAATGATTGTACCAACATAAGGATCGTTCCTTTCGAAAATGGGTATGGTCCGTCAAGAAACACCGGAAAAGGGGCCTTATGAAAATTCATTAAAAATTCAATTAAAAATCCTCGTTTACGCGATAGAGTCCACAGTTTTCATTGGATTCTCTTCAAACTTTCACAGAATGATTGTACCAACATAAGGATCGTTCCTTTCGAAAATGGGTATGATCCGTCAAGAAACACGGGAAAAGGGGCCTTATGAAAATTTAATTAAAAAAACCTCGTTTACGAGATACAGTCCACAGTTTTCATCGGATTCTCTTCAAACTTTCTCAGAATGATTGTACAAGCATAAGGATCGTTCCTTTCGAAAATGGGTCTGATCTGTCATGAAACAGGGGAAAAGGGGCCTTATGAAAATTTAATTAAAAACTCCATTAAAAATCCTCGTTAACGCGATAGAGTCCACAGTTTTCATCGGATTCTCTTCAAACTTTCTCAGAATGATTGTACAAGCATAAGGATCGTTCCTTTCGAAAATGGGTCTGATCTGTCATGAAACAGGGGAAAAGGGGCCTTTAATAAAATTTAATAAAAAAAATCTTGTTAACACTCTAGAGTCCACAGTTTTCATCAGATTGTATTTAAACTTTCACAGAATGATTGTACCATCATAAGGATTGTTCCTTTGGAAATTTGGTCAGATCCATCTGGAAACACGGGAAAAGGGGCCTTATGAAAATTTAATCGAAAAATCTTTTAAGAAATACTCTTTAACACTCTGGAGTCAATAGTTTTCATCGGATTCCCTTCAAACTTTCTCAGAATGATTGTACAAGCATTAGGATCGTTCCTTTCGAAAATGGGTCTGATCTGTCATGAAACAGGGGAAAAGGGGCCTTTAATAAAATTTAATAAAAAAAATCTTGTTAACACTCTAGAGTCCACAGTTTTCATCAGATTGTATTTAAACTTTCACAGAATGATTGTACCATCATAAGGATTGTTCCTTTGGAAATTTGGTCAGATCCATCTGGAAACACGGGAAAAGGGGCCTTATGAAAATTTAATCGAAAAATCTTTTAAGAAATACTCTTTAACACTCTGGAGTCAATAGTTTTCATCGGATTCCCTTCAAACTTTCACAGAATGATTGTACTATCATAAGGATTATTCCTTTTGAAATTAGGTATGATCCTTCAAGAAACACAGGAAAAAAGGGCCTTATGAATTTTTTAATAAAAAATTCTCATTAATAATCTAGAGCCAACAATTTACAACGGATTCTCTTCAAACTTTCACAGAATGATTGTACCATCATAAGGATTGTACCTTTTGGAATCGGATATGATTCCTCAAGAAACATAGGAAAAGGGGCCTTATTAAAATTTAATTCAAAGATCTTTGTTAACACTCTAGAGTCCCCAGTTTTCATCTGATTGACTTCAAACTTTCACAGAATGATTGTACCATCATAAGAATTGTTCCTTTCAAAATTTGGTATAATCAGTGAAGGACCACGGGAAAAGGGGCCCGATTAAAACTGGATTGAAAAAGTCCTCGTAAACACAATAGAGTCCATAGTTTTCAACAAATTCTCTTCAAACATTCCCAGAATGATTATTACATTATGTGGATTGTTCCTTTCGGAAGTAGGTTTGATCCATCAAGTTTCATGGGAAAAGGGGCCCCATGAAAATTTAATAAAAAAATCTTAGTTAACACATAATGGCCCTAGATTTCACCTGATTGACTTCAAACTTTCACATAATGATTGTACCATCATAAGGATTGTTCCTTTCAAATTAGGTCTGATCCATTGAGAAACATAGGAAAAGGGGCCTTAGGAAAATTCAATTAAAAAAATCTTAATTAATGCTTGTAAGTCCACAGGTGAGATGGGGTTGTCTTTATACTCAAACAGAATAATTATACTTTTGTAAGAAGAGTTCCCTTTGGAATTGGTTCAGATCCATCAAGTAACATGGGAAAAGGGGCTATATGAAAATTCAATTAATAAAACTCTGTTAACACAATACAGCCCACAGCTTTGATCAGATTTTGTTGAAACTTTCACAGAATGATTGGAAGGTCATAACTATCATTCTTTTCATAACAGGGTTTGAACTGTCAAGAAGCACAGGAAAAGGGGCCTTATGAAAATTTCATTTATAAATCCTTGTTACCAAGTCCAGAGATTTCACAGAGTGTTTGTACCATCATAAGGATTGTTTCTTTACAAATTGGGCCTGATCTGTCTAGTATCATAGGAAAAGGGGCTGTATGAAAAAGTATTACCAAATCCTCATAAACACAACAATGCCCTCAGTCTTTATCAGAATCTCTTCAAACTTTAAAAGAATGATTGTACCATCATTTGGATTGTTCCTTTGTAAATTAGGTCTGATTGGTTAAGTGACACAAGAAAAGGGACCTTGTAAAAATTTTATTACAAAGCATCATTATTACAATAAAGTCCTCAGTCTTTATCATTTTCTTCAAACTATCATTAGGATTGTTCCTTTGTACATTGGGCCAGATTTGTTAAGTTTCACAGAAAAAGGGGCCTTATGAAAATTTAGTTACAAAAATTCTTGACACAATTCAGTCCACTGTTTTCATTGATTCTCTTTAACTTTTAAAGAATGATTCTACCTTCATTAGAATTGTTCCTTTAGAAATTTGGTTTGTTCTGTAAAGTATCATGAGAAAAGGGGCACTATGAATATTTCACTATAAACTCATTAACACAATTAATTCCACAGATTAAACAGATTGATTGTACCATCATTCCAATTGTTGATTTTGACAGTGGATCTGACTATAGCAAGGGTCACATAAAAAGGGGCCTTATGAAAAACTTTTTTAAATATTCTGGTTAACACAATGATGTCCCTTGATTTCACCGGATTCATTTCAAAATTTCACAGAATGATTGTACAAATACTTAGATGGTTCTTTTCAGAACTGGGTACAATCCATCAAGTATCATGTAAAAAGGGGCCATATGATTTTTTTTTTTTTTAAATATTCTAGTAAACATAATGAATTTCCAATATTTCATCGGATTCACTTTTAACTTTCATAGAATGATAAACCCAACAGTAAAATATCACGGGAAAAGGGGCCCTATGAGAACTTGAATTTAATATCTTTGTTAACACAATAAAGTCAACAGTTTTATTGGATTCTCTTCAAAGATGCATGGAATAATTGTGGCATTTGAAACACAGGAAAAGGGGCCTTACAGATTATCATTCAAAACATTCTTGTGTATGTGATGAAGATCACAATCATTATCAAGTTGTCTTTTAAATTTCACAGGACAATTGTCGGGTTGTAAAGAAAGTTCCTTTTGGAATGGACTGATCCATCCGAAAACACAGGAAAAGGGGCCTTATTGATTTTCATTCAAAACAATCCTGTTTATGTGATTAAGTCCACAATTATTGTCAGATTCTGATGAAATATTCACAGAATGATTGTAGGGTCATAAGGTAACATTCTTTTGGAAATGGAGTGGATCCGTCATGAAACATGGGAAAAGGGGCCTTGAGGATTGTTGCTTAAAATGATAAAGGGGATAAAGCCCCTTTTTTTTTCTTTATGCATTCTTCTTTGAGCAATTAACTTCCTTAAATATCAGATTTTTTTAACGGAAAACTTGATAACCAGTATGGCGTCTCAGGCCCTCATGGGCCTCTTGTTATATATTAATGGTCATAAATTTTGTGGTTAATATATCTCATTAGATCTGTAGTCGCGAACCAACAATGTTACATTTTTACATGTTAATTGTCATAAATTTTGTCGTTAATATATCTCATTAGATCTGTACTCGCCAACCAACAATGTAACATTTTTAGATGTTAATGGTCATAAATTTTGTCATTAATAGATCTCATTAGATCTGTGGTCGCCAACCAACAATGTAACATTTTTACATGTTAATGGTCATAAATTTTGTCGTTAATAGATCTCAATCAATCTGTAGTCATCAACCATTAATGTAACACTTTTATATGTTAATGGTCATAAATTTTGCAGTCAAAAAACCAGTCGACCAATTATATCATTCATAGACACAAGAAACAAGTTTTGATCTCCGACTTTGCCCGACATTTTTGATTATCTTTTTTTTGTTGGTTTGGCGACTTTAACGTCGTAACTACAGCTTTTTCAAGCTGTAATTACGGCGTTTAGGTCGCCAACCAACAATTCTACCCCTTTGCTACATGCTACTTGCGAGAAATTTTGAAAAAAATAACGATTTTTAAAAAGAAAAATTCAATTGAAGCGGGACCTCCTTTCGGAGTCGATGGATGCGGCAAATGGAGAAAGAGCACGGGGCCAGCGATTGGTCAATTAAAGTCCCACCGATGATAAGCTTTGCTTAGAGAGCGCCAGGTATTTAAACCACGTGTCTTTAATCTTCTTGTTATCTGAAGTACAGAAAAAGGAAAATAGACGGACGAAACTCCCACCTTTTTACAAAAATACATTTCCTCTCTTCCTACAATTTTCAAGCCTTAACCCATGACCAGACAACACAATTTTAGACATGTCCAAATCCAGAAAAGTTTCAGACGGTAATTATAAGTTCGCGAAGTCTTAAAAATCTTTGTTTTAGAGGATTAAGATACTGTGGATAATAAAGAAATCGCCAATGACACGCAATTTCTTCATTTCTCACAATATTTTCCAAAGTTTTTTTAAGGGGAGAAACAAAAAGCAGGATTGAGTTGGAAAAGGCTAAAAAATATGGATTATGAAATCTTCCATCGACTTTTGTTTAATCTAGGATGCTCAGCTGGAAACTCGGTGTGCTCTTAACCCTTGGGTCCTGGGTTGAAGCCTTGGCTCTGCCAATGTTTTTATCCGACTACACACACCATGCGTTATACATCTCTCCATAATAGGCGAATAAAGTAGTGTGTCAAACTTTGATGAAAAGTTGCTGGTTCGGATTTGATGTTGTGGTCACTCTGCTATGATACACGACATGAATAGGTGCACTGAAATACAGTTGATAGGGCTTTACATCCCAATCAAAAATCAATAATTTTCCTTTCTTTGTTAGCTTTTAATTTCCCTCTAGCCAACATTATGAATTTCGAGTTATGTTTATTAACGAGAAACCTTTTTAAATATAAATAGATAAATCGATAGATCTGTCCATTTTTGGGATTATTGAATGACACGATTAACTATTGATATAATCGTGTAAACTGAAAATAACCATTAACAAATCTTTTATATGCAACTTTACTTTAGACTTATATCTTATCTCAATGAATTACAAGTGTAATAAATCAGAAAATAAGTAAGATATATTTGATTTCAAATTCGAACAGACGACCTCGTGGTAGTCATTTTGGGTGAATAGGGAATGGTTAGATTTCCTAACCTTTTTATCGTAAATTTCGTAGACAAAAAAGGTGCTTCGGGATATACACCGTGATAAATTGAAATGAATCTCCAATGTGTAAGTTTTACCAACCACATCATGTTCTTATCATTTTCTGTATCAGAGCTCTCACCTAAACCCATTTTTTCATCCTTAAATTCACCCTATCAAAGAAATCCACATTCATGTAGTAATATTATTATTTTGATTGATGAAGAGAATTCACACATAATCGTGGTTATACCTCCACGAAAACAAAAACTATTCTCTTGGCTCTTCTACAAATCATTGTAACTATTGGTGAGTCGACTATTCTACATTTCATTGTAACCAAAGCTGAATTGACTCTTCTACAAATCGTTGTTATAAAAGCTGACTCGACTCTTCTACAAATCATTGTAACTACAGCTGAGTCGACCTTTCTACAAATCATTGTAACTACAGCTGAGTTGACTCTTCTACAAATCGTTGTAATTACAGTTGACTCGACTCTTCTACAAATCATTGTAACTTCAGCTGAGACGACTCTTCTACCAATCATTGTTATTGCAGCTAAGTTGATTATTCTACAAATCATTATATTTAAAGCTGAGTTGACTCTTCTACAATTCATTGTGATTACAGCTAACTCGACTCTTCTACCAATCATTGTTATTACAGCTGAGTTGACTATTCTACAAATCATTGTTATTACAACTGAGTTGACTCTTCTACAAATCATTGTAACTACAGCTGAATCGACTCATCCACAAATCTTTTGAACTACATCTGACTCGACATTTCTACAAATCATTGTTACTGCAGCTGAGTTGACTATTCTACAAATCATTGTTATTGCAGCTGAATTATTATTCTACAAATCACTGTATATACAGCTTAGTTGAGTCTTCTACAAATCATTGTAATTACAGCTAACTCGACTCTTCTATAAATCATTGATATTGCAGCTGAGTTTACTCTTCTACAAATGATTGTAATTACAGCTGAGTTGACTCTTCTACAAATCATTGTATCTTCAGCTCAAGTCGACTCTTATACAAATTATTTGAACTACATCTGACTCGACTCTTCTACAAATCATTGTTACTGCAGCTGAGTTGACTATTCTACAAATCATTGTAATTACAGCTGAGTTGACTCTTCTACAAATCTTTGTAATTACAGCTGAGTTGACTCTTCTACAAATCTTTGTTATTACAGCTGAGTTGACTCTTCTACAAATCATTGTTACTGCAGCTGAGTTGACTATTCTACAAATCATTGTAATTACAGCTGAGTTTACTCTTCTAAAAATCTTTGTTATTACAGCTGAGTTGACTCTTCTACAAATCATTGCTATTACAGCTGAGTTGACTCTTCTACAAAATTATCATTGTGGCTACAGCTGAGTTGACTCTTCTCAAATTAAGTGTTACTACAGCCGAATTTGCTCTTCTAGTAATCATAGTAACTACAGCAGAATTGATTCTACGACATATCATTGTAACAACAACTGCGTTGTCTCTTCAACAAACCAGTGTAACTACAACTGAGTACGACAAATCCTTGCAACTACAGATGAGTTGACATTGCGACAAACCATTGTAACTACAGTTAGTTGACCCGTCGCCAAATCATGGTAACTTCGGCTCTGTTTACTCTTTTTTGGCATCAGACAGCGACTATAAATGTTTAGATTGATAACTTATCGTCACTACCGTATAGGACATGCTCACATGACCGACGCAGCCAGATGAAGGTCAGTTGTTATATGGATACTCTTTTTTGACATCAGACAGCGACTATAAATGTTTAGATTGATAACTTATCGTCACTACCGTATAGGCCATGCTAATATGACCGACGCAGCCAGACGAAGGTCAGTTGTTATATGGATACTCTTCTTTGGCATCAGACAGCGACTATAAATGTTTAGATTGATAACTTATCGTCACTACCGTAGGTCATGCTCATATGACCGACGCAGCCAGATGAAGGTCAGTTGTTATTGGGATAGTGCATCGATACATGACGAGACTGCCGAGAGCCCCTTCTGGTTCTTTAACCTGTTACAAGACGAAAACTCATTAGACTGGTCCATATTCTAAAGATGTTGCAGACGACAATGATTAGCTTGTGAAATTTGAAATTTTTGGATAGACAACATAATTGATAGTGGAGAATGTGCTTGTTACAAGCAATCATTTCATCTTTTCCAGAAAATATCCCAAATACAATTTTCACGAAGCGTTAAAACGCGTGATTGTGTGGGATAGGGTAAAAGTGCTGGGTTGATATCACCGTCACACAGGGCATCGATCTAATGTCATATCCTAAGCACAACTAACCAATCGCTGGTCCCGCCAACTTTCTCCCTAGGCCCCGCCCATTATATCCGACAGGAAGTTCCGCTTCGATTTTTCGGCGTTATTTTGCAAAATCTATGGCCAGTAGCATGTAACTGTAGAGTGAAATTTTTGGTAAGTGACCTAAATGTCGTTACTACAGCTTGCAAAAGCTGTAGTTACGACGTTTTAGTTGCCAAACAAACAAAAAAGTTAACAAAAATGGCGGCCAATGTTGGAGTTGAGAGCTCAAGTCAAGACTGCATAAATGATTTGATAGGTTGGTTGATTCCTTAATTGACAGCTGCGGTTGGTCAATTAGTTTGGTCTGACCGGGGATTACACCAAGGAGCTCTAGGTTTGAAGGCGAGTGCTCTACCAACTGAACTAATCGGGCTGACAGACAGGACGGTATCCTTTTACATTAGGTCAGCTCGGGGATCTCTAGGTTTGAAGGCGAGTGCTCTACCAACTGAACTAATCGGGCTGATGCACAAGACGGGCTAGATGTGATCCACGGTTGACTATTAATCCTTTTACCATGGTATTTAATTACAAATGGCCCAAGGATAATTAGTTAGATCAGCTCCGGGATCTCTTGGTTTGAAGGCGAGTGCTCTACCAACTGAGCTAATGGGAATGACGGACAAGACGGACTAGGTGTGATCCACGGTTGACTATTAATGATTTTACCACGGTATTTAATTACAAATGGCCCAAGGATAATTCGTTAGGTCAGCTCGGGGATCTCTAGGTTTGAAGGCGAATGCTATACCAACAGAGCTAATGGGATTGACGGACAAGACGGACTAGGTGCGATTGCCACGTAACTTGGTAGACATTATCTTTTTGCCACGGTATTTAAATGCAAATGACCAAAGGATAATTAGTTAGATCTCTAGGTTAGAGGTCTTAGCTTTACCAACAGGGCTGACGGACAAACGGACTGGATGTGATCATCACGTAACATGGTAGACAATTTATCTTTTTGCCACGGTATTTAATTACAAAAGGTCCAAAGATAATTAGTAAGGTCAGCTCGGGGATCTCTAGCTTAGAGGTCTAGTGCTCTACCAACAGGGCTGGCGGACAAAACGGACTAGGAGTGATCACCACGTAACACGGTAGACAATTTTTATCACGGTATTTAATTGCAAATGGCCCAAGGATAATTAGTTCGGTCAGCTCGGAGATCTCTAGGTTTGAAGTCGAGAGCTCTTCTACATGTGTTGAAGGGCCTGACGGACAAGACGGGCTAGGTATGATCACTACGTTACATGATTTCTATCATCTGTCTATAGACAATTTCCCACGGACCGGAATAGAAATCTCAAACATTTATCGGTGTACTTTTTAAGCCTTCTATCTATTACCTGAGTAAAGCTGTAGTTACAAGATTTTGGAAGTACATAGACAAACAGCCGTTAAAGATAAGTGAAAGATAAAGTTCTGCAGACTTAATATATTTCCATTACAAGTGGGTGGGGGAGGGGGAGCTGGGGGGTAACGGGGCGGGGTGCAGTTTCAAACTAATTCATAGTTATACATTTGTCGGTGTACTTTTAAAGCCTTTCATCTAGGACCCGAGTAAAGCTGTAGTTACAAAATTTTAAAAGTACATCGACAAAGATCCGTGAAAGAGATGATTCCTTTTACCACAAGTTTTCGTTTCGTTTCGTTATGGCAGTGTCAGATGTACTTTCATTTTTGGAGATAACGATTTGAACTTCGACAGGATTGCAACTCGTAAATCACCAAGTGAAAGATAAAGTTCTGCAGACTTCATATGTGTCATTCATTACAAGTGGGTGGGGAAAAGCAGTGGAGGGGGGGGGGGGGGCGGGGAGGGGTGCAGTTTAAAATAAACAAAACAACAGAATTTCAGGTGAAGTCCAATATAATTAACATTTCTTTAAAATCATAAAATCTGGAATTTATTTACACGAAGAATAATTTTTATAATAATACAATACAAACAACAAATCTATCTCACTCACTCTCTCCTTGTGAAACATGAATTGCATAGATAAAAGAAAATATTTAAAGAACCTACGCATCCGTGTATTATTTTCTTTATTATGATTATTATTGGGTTTTATTTTGAACTTTTGTGTTTATTTTGATTATGTGAATTGTCGAGTATTATGGGCAGTTTTGGATTCGCAACAGTTATTTTCGCCATTTTTGTGCAAACTGGGATCGTTTAATCTGTTGCATATGTTATCGGATAAACAAAGTTCGTTTTCACAAAATATAAAAACAATTAACTAAGAACTCGTGAAATAGTAAATAATAATTATTAATTTGATTTTATCATTACTTTCATACAATTAAAGCTAGACAAAAATATGTACAAACATGTAACGAATCCGCTTAAACAAATATGGTTTATAGTTCCGAGGTCGGTTAAGGCCGACAGTATTCTTTATTATTATTCTTTTCTCGTTCAATAATTTTCGAAAAAGTTTCAATTTAAAACAAAAAAAGTAAACAAATTCATTAAATAGGGACTGATGATTATAATGGAAGACAAAATTTTTATTCGCTTAAAGCAATACAGTTTATTTTATTGGCAGATAAAGTATCGTGTAAAAAAAGTGACGGGAAAAGAATTTCAGCTGCGTGTTCCATCGTAACCATGCCGACAAATTCTATCGTAACCATGGTAACAATGGAACACCACTTGTTGTTAAGACAACGTAACGTTAATGGAATAATGTAAGCTAGTATAAATGCAACAATATATGTGGGTGGGGTGAGACGTCATGCCAGCTGGACCACAGTAACAGTGTTACATAGAGGAGGTGGAGACCAGGCAATATGGCCGACAAACAATTTTCCGCCCGTAAAACAAATCCTGTATGGATTCTGTGTAAATTCTGTGTCCAGATTTAATGGTTCAAATCCACGTAAATCTGGAGACAGTTTATACACTTTGTTGTCCAGTCCACATACAAACACGTTATTACTGGAGTCCACACAGATCCCTCTCAGCCCCGACCTTTCTATAGAGAGTTCAGAAATAGTTTTCCCGTCCTCCACATTTATACAAAATACTTTGTCCTTACGGTAATCAGTCACATAGATTTTGTGTTCGTACACAGCGAGGCCAGAGATAAATAAATAAGGTTTAAAGTCTAACTGTATAACTTTAAGCGGATTTCCCTCCGCAGACAAAATGTCGACAGAATCACGAAATTCAGACCCGACATCTTCCCTACAGAGGGTAAAAATCTTGTCTTCACTAAAATCTATAGACTCACATCGTTTCTGCATTTCTATAGTTTGATTTTTGGTTGCCGGAGTTTGATTCACGTTAATAAACCAGATTTGTTTTATACCCGGAAAAGTTACCGCTAACAAACAGTGTTTATCCTGATCATCCCGGGCTGCCCCAGAAACATCAGATTTACTGCCGGACGCTGAGTTCGGATCAGTAAATTTCTGTTTTATTCCTGTAGCATCCCAAGGTTTTGATCCAAACCGGACGTATCTTAGTAACGTGTTGGTTACGGAACTAAATATTTTCATACAAGAATTATTAGAATCCAAAACTACCCACCTTTTATCTTTCAATCCACATAATCCAGTTATCCTACAATTCTCCTCATCCAATTTATGTTTCACGTTTACTCTTCCACACACTTTAATATTTTCTTCATTAAGCTCCCTGTCTCTTTCTGACATTTCTTCATTCCTTATTTTTTCAACTATTTTGTTCGCCATTCTCTTTCTCTCACTTTCCTCACTCTCAACTCTTACAAAATCATGGGTTTCATCATGCACTCTCACACACGCATCACATAAATACATATTACATACAAAACATAAATACAACGCAAACTTTCCACTCATATCTAACACACACTCTTTACTGTCACACTTTGCCTCTCCCTTACTAAAGTTTTTTTCACTCATCTCATATACATCTAGCCTTTCATGAACGTCACTCTCTCCATCACTGCTGGATCCAAAACTCTCTTCATCCCTCTGGGGCTCATCAAACATCCTTTTTTGACCAAAATTGTTTTCTGCCATTTTGTCTGAAAATAGATTAAAACACTTGATCTGCAATGCGAAAAGGGGCTATCTGGAAAGTCCATATAACAAACAATTAAATAATATATATTTTCGAGCGTAGGTCATTTGTTTTGATATTATGAAAATGTACTTATAGTCGGGTAGAATGACTAAATCTGCAAAACCGGAGCATTTTGACCCTGGACAGTCTATGCAATTGACTTATCGCCGCTGACTTTTAGAAGGTTGTCTGAATTTATTCATATACAACGGAAGTACACTGTTGACATCCGAAATTTATATCAACCGTTTTCGTTTGAAGGAGACTTAAACCTCGAAACTACGGCTTATCCAATCTGTGTTACGACGTTTAACCCTTTCCCGTTTTAAGAAATTTCAGACCGCTGTAAATAGAGGAAAGATACAGAGGTTGATGAAAATTGGGTTGAATTTGAAAACAAACCATCTTGTGTTGTGGAAAATATAGTGGAAAAAGGAGAAACAAGCAATTTCAGGCCAACTGCCTTGTCGAAGGACAGTGGGCGTGGCTAGCGGTCCATAAATTCAAACAGCCCAGAGTGAAGATAGTTAGCCTTTCAATGTCCTTTATTACGTGATAAAAAGTAAAAAATCAAATCGGGTTCGAAAGCTTTTTTACTCACGCAAAACGGTCATTCTACCTTACTGTTACGCATTTGAATTGCGTTTGAATATACGTTACTCCCAATATCAATTTTATTCGATTAAATATATGTTACCCATAGAACGAAATAGGAAAGTGTTAAAACTTTTTTCAATTGTGTAACTTTCTGTCCTTTCTACCTTACTTATTCTACACATTATTTCCATAGTTAGTGATATATCACATCTGTCTGAACCATTCTCTTCTTTCAAATGTGCTTTATGGGAATTCCTAGGAGTCATAAATTGTTTACTCTAGACCAACATAAAATGATTGATTGACTTTCGTAAGCCCTATATAGATTTGACAGTTGATGCAAGTTCTCGTTAGCACTGATTAACCCATTCCAACATAACAGATTTTTATATTGGTCCAAATTGAAAGAAGCGGCAGACGACAATATCAAGTTGATGGAATTTTAAATTTTACCGTCTTTTATAATAGAAAACATGATAGCTTGATCTTACCTGTTGACTGCTAGGGACCTTTTAACCCCTAGTGGAAAAATCAAGCAATTTTTTCATTTTCCAAAGTGTTTTCTGAAGCTTTTTTCTTGACGAGACGTTTGATTTGTTTTTTTGAATGGGGTTTTACGCTGCTTTTAACAATCTTTCAGGTATATCGCGGCGGCTGGAACACCTTACAATGGAATCCTGGTATTTCTCACACCAGTACTACCATTACATCCATTCATAGCCTCCAGCTGCTATCCCACATAGGTCTACGATCGACCCATTGGTGAGAGACAAATAGTCGGAAAGTATGAGTGCCGCCGTCGGGGATCGAACCCGGGACCTTTAGATTGCCAGTCCGACGCGCTACCAACTGCGCTATGACGGCGGCTCTTGAGAGACGTAAAAAGGAGGAGTTGTTTTGTAATTAGTTTGTATACAAATCTGTGAAATCAGCAGTATTTCCTTTATCTACGATGTTACCGACCCTTCTCGACACGGAAATCATAGTCTTATTGTAGAGCCTGCAGTTGTTCTAAATTTGGACCATGACTTTCTTGCCATGTGCTGAAAATGACGAATTTCTGTGATCTAACCCCTTACCTGATTACACTTATCTTTCGAGTCTCAAACAAAACCTTTATAACAGTTTGTCCCTCTTTTCTGAAAAAAAAACAGCTTTAAAGAAGTGTGTGTGTTTTAATAAAACGTCTATAATGCAGTTAGGTAGAATGACAAAAAAAAAATGATATATTTTATACCACTCAAATTATAGTCATGAAAGGGAATTTAGCTGTGAAAAAAAAAAATAAAAGATTTATCTACAGTTCAAAGTCATGAAAGGGAATTTAGCTGCGAAAAAAAAAATCAAAAGATTTCTCTATAGTTCAAAGTCATATTCTACTGTAAGATAGAATGACATAAACATGATAGTTTATATAGCAACAACATTACCGAATAATATGTTCCAGCCAAGGGGAATTGTGCTTTTAGAAAAACTGAATATATATGGAGTTAAAAATTATATTCTACAGGAAGGTAGAATGTCATCGAGTATCCAATCATTTCAATTTTGCACCGTAGAGTGTTAAACTTATTATAATGTTTATCAAAGTGCGTCGTTCTATAGATCGACTTTCTTTTAAGTACATTTTACCCATTACCAAACATCGTATTTTATACCCATAAAAAATAAAAGGAAGTTGCAAAGTACAAGATAAAGTCGATGGATTTTTTTTTTTTTTTTTTTTTTTGGATCTTTTAGGTAAGAAACCATATGAAGAAATTAATTTTTTAAAGCAATACTGGCTGGCGACCAGTTCTCGCCAAGTACCAATTCTCGCCATCTAACGCGTTCGCGATTTAGCCGCGATATTTTTTCACGCGATTTATTTCCATAAAAGAAGAGAGAGATGTCAAAATATTTTGTGACTGCAGGTAAGATTTACCAACTATTAGGGTAATAAAGCAAAATTTCCTTTAGCGACCCCCGCAAATGTCAACACGAAAATCGAGGGGGTCACGTGGTGTCCTGTTCTATAAATAATTATGGCCTACCTAAGGCAGAAACCGATTTCGACAGTCTTCTATCTCAATGCTAAATTATTTTCTTACTTTATATGAAGAAATCATCACCAACAGTCAGATGAATAACTCAAAATACTGCTTTGAAATGGCAGCATGAAATTCGCCATCTTGCTTGTCCAACGCACTTCAAGCAGACCAAGTTATGACGTCATGGAATTGGAAAATCCCAGTCTGGGGAGGAGTCATTATGTAGAAATGCTCTCCTTCTTCCTTTTTCTGTTTTGTTTCAACAATTACCAGACGACATAATTGTAGACTGGTCCAAATTGAATTTAAAGTTCATGAAAATTTAAATATTTTAAATTTTCTGGGTAGAAAACATTGTGGAAAAAGGAGAAATTGACTGCTACAAGCACTGACTTCCTTTTCCACAGTGTTTTCCTAATTGTTGGGCGTCAAAAAGCGTCATTGTTATGGAATGAGTTAAAGTCAGCAATAAAGGAATTGTCATTTTCCTAAAAAAATAACTAATAGATGCCGATAATTTCATTTTTCGAAATAAAACAACCGATGAACATAAATGGATTTTTTTCTTGCGCACTGCTTTTGTGTTTTTCTTTTATCAAATTCAAATTCAAATTCTTTATTCATATATATATACAAGGCCTCTGGCCCATTATACAATAATACTGTATACAATGATAATCGTGAAGAGTAGCAAATATAATACAAATCATAAAGATTGCAATTAGAATGTTTGAATTATAATTGATCGATAAAAAAGTACTGGATTTTGGCATCTACAGATTTGTATTGCCAACCATTAGTTTTGATCGTTCTAGGATCCATTAATGGATCAACTAAGAAACAAACAGATTAATTAATTAATCCAATAACTAATTATTTTTGTTTTCTTCAAATCCTATTCAAAAGAAAACATGCAGTTAAGTTTTTATCGTGTTAAATGTACAAGGAGTCACCATCATTTTCAATAATAAAATATATATACAGATGAATAATATTCTGAAATAGTCTGTCTTAAAACTGGGAAGCATTAGTAAAAGTTAGCCATTTCTTGACGTCGCATACTCCAAATTGAAAGGGGTTGCAGATAAAAGAATGCGTTGTGATTATATTGAGTATAGAGAATACGTATATTATAATATGAAATATAGAGGGAAAGGAGAAATTGCTGATACTCAGTTATTTCTCCTCTTCTCTCAATTTTCCAACAAGTTTTTTCTACTAGACGGCAAAGCTAGGTTCTATTTGAGAGAGGTTAAGGAAAACTATAATGAATAATTTTTGTAAACTGGAGGTTCATCGCTAGATAACCGAAATTGCTGGTGACTAGCATTTTCTCACCATCTCATCGACATTCCTCTTTGCGTTCAGAAATGCCGTTTGGTAACGTTATGTCATTTTCGTAATAATTACAATTTTTCTAAAAAGTGACTTCGTTCTATTAAAGCATATGTAATAAATCTTGAAAGGGAAAAAATTTCGTCGGTGTTTTGGCAATTCATAATGTCATAGAATGTTTCATGTGTTGGTAATAGATTTAGCCATTTTTTATGGAAGTATAGTTTCCTTGTATCATTATACAGGGGGCAAAGTAATACAAAATGTAACTCATCTTCTACAGTATATACGTTTCTCTTTAAGCAAAATTTACAAAATCTAAATTGTCTATCTATATTTTCGTGTCTACCCTTTTCAATAGCAAGTGGATGGTTTGAACATCTAAAATTTGATAAGGTTTTTTTGTAATTAAATGGCAAATCAATAGATAAATATTTTTCAACATCTAGCAGGGTCTTATAATGTTTGTAATAATGTGCTTTAGGTGACTCGTGGATCTTTGAGATCCATTTCTGAAAAGATATGTCCTTTAGCCTTTGATTAAAATTTGATGTGATCGGGTCAAACCTTTGGTCTGGAGGAGTACAAAGTAACCAAAGCCAGATAAATTTTGATATTCTCGACACTTTTCTGAACATCAGCTCCTTAATTGAAATATCAAAGAAATGACAATGGCAGTCTAGTGCAAAATGGTTGTAAGTGCGAAAGGAACATCTTCATTTGCCTAACTCCAAAAACCACGGAAAATCTATTAACCTAAAACAACATTTATACTGAATAAAGAAATTGTTGAATATTTATAAAAAAAATCTTTCAATGTTTACTAGAGTGAAAATTGTAGTTTCAGATGTATTACATTATTACGGATGTAACAGAAATGGCTTCAAACGAAATGGGACCTTTTATTTTTATCTGAAATAGTCAGCGATAGCACATTTTATATTCATATCGAAACTAATGGTACATTGGGAAGCATCATATCGTGGATGTTCGATCAAAATCTCGTAATTACAGCTTATTCCAAGCTGTAAATACGATGTTTTGTTCGAATAAAATCGATTTATTCGAATATCGTAGCATGAGTTTAGCGCCCATAGGCCCTATTCACCAAATCTCACCATTGTCTGTCTTTTGATTGCAGAAATGCACAAAAGATACAGCAAAGAAAGTCGACATTATACCAATGAACAGATTCAAGAAGCTATCACAGCCGTTTCTCAAAAAGGTATCTCTGTAAGTCAAGCCGCCAGAGAATTCGGGGTACCACGGAAAACGCTTGATGACCATGTGAAAAAGTCATTGATGAAATTCAAACCAGGCCCAAACTCCGAAATAACAGCCGAAGAAGAAAATGCCTTAGTCTCCTACGCTAAATATCTTGCTAACAGGGGGTTTCCAATGACGAGGGCAATTGTCCGCCAATTCATTATCTCATTGGTAAAAAGAAGTGGTCGGAGTACTAAATTCAACTTAGAGAAGGGCCCGAGTGATAAATGGTTCAGGAAATTTTTGAAAAATCACCAGGAGCTGTCAGAGAGAGAGAGAGCCACAATTACAAGACAGGAGTAGGAGTAGGATGTCTAACACAAATGTCATAAAGCAGCACTTTGACCTTCTACAGGATACAATTGACCGACTCAAACTAAAATCACACCAGATCTTTAACTGCGATGAAACTGGTTGGAGCGGAAAAGAGAAATAAAGGCAAAAGGTGTTTGCTGTAAAAGGGTATCACAGCTACCAACAAGCGCTAATGTCTTCTGGTCATGTTACAGCCCACTTATGTATTTGTGCAGATGGTAGAATTCTCCCAACGTTCGTAATATTTGAAAAAAGCCTGCCGCACGTTGCATACAAAGATGGCGTTCCTGGTGATTGGCTGTTCGGGTACTCTGACAGTGGATATATGGATAGCGCACTATTTTTAGCGTGGTTTAAACAAATCTTTGTTCCTAATTGCGGCCCACAAAGACCAGTTCTACTTATTCTGGACAACCACGACTCACATACCACTTTGGATGTTATCGAACACGCAAAGGCAAACAACGTTGAGCTTTTTGGATTGCCACCACATACAACTCATTTACTACAACCATTCGATGTAAATATAAACGGACCCCTGAAATCAAAATTCAGCTCAACAACCGTCAACCTAGGTCACATCAACAAACACCAAACAGTCAACAAAGCAAAATTCCCATCTATACTGTCCCATGCTATAAACGAATTTTGTTCGCCTGCAAGAGTAAAAGATGCATTTAGAAAGACCGGTATCTGTCCCTTCGACCCGGATGTCATCGACAAATCCCAGTTGACACAAACTCACACCATCACAGTTAAAACAAACGAAAAAAATCTGAATGAAGAACAGCCAAGCACCTCTGAAAATGAAAAAATTACCCAGTCCACAAACAACAACATTAACAGTATATGCAGTACTTGCGGTACCTTCCTGGGAGAAAATCCCCTCGTGACAGAGGGCTTGATTCCGGAGGCATTGTCAAAAATATTTACGCCAGTCCCATGCAAACCACAGACAGCTAGACGCAAATTAGTAACCGAAGCAAGAATAATTACAAGCGACGAATACGTGAATAAACTAAGAGAGAAAGTACAAGAGGAGAGAATAAAGAAGGAGGGAATAGCTAGGAGGAAAGAGGAAAGAGAACAAAAGCGAAAAGCAAGAGAGGATGAAAAGGCGAAACGATCGGACGAGACAACCAGAAAACGCCAAAAAATATCGGAAGACACAACTTACCTTTGTAAAATTTGTGGAATGGCTGACCAGGGTGAAGTAGATGGAGACACACTGTGGGTGGGGTGTGACAACTGCGATGATTGGGTGCACCCACAGTGTGTTGATTTGCAAGAAGACGAAAATTTTGAAATTTTATCCTTCGTCTGCCCACAGTGCATGGAAGAATAATTTAACATTAAGCTGATATAAGACTGTTTGTAAAAGCATTACATTTTAAATTTGTTTGTTTGCATTATTGTTAAATAGTCTTAAGACTGGACATTACTAAGAGCCATTATCTCTGATCAACTTAATCGATATGTATAAAAAAATCTAAACCAAGGATATCCAAGTTTTCTCGAAACTGTTAATCCGTCTAGTACCCCCCCCCCCCTCTAAAAAAAACACCAAACAATACCGAACTGTTTTATCTATTCCTCTACATCTTATAAAGCTCGAAAAGTAAAGATTGTTATTTTTTTCCAAGTCACAGCATAGACAATATGAGCACTGAAGTGGTGTGACGGACTGCCGTACCTATTTTTCAAATATTACCCAGGACCTTAAAGCAGTATTGAACTGACCGTTTATCCGCTGAAAAAGAAAGAATGAAACATTTAATCTTCAACATAATCACAAGTCAAAACCTGGACATATTTGGTTAATCTTCTGTTTGACTTCGGCATCGGTACTATTTAAAATCATAAATGAGTAAAAAGGAAAGGTTCAGAAAAGAAACCTGCTAAGTAAAGAAGGTAAGTACGGGCACTTTATTTTATTTGAATATTTTATTTGAAATTATAGCTGACTTTTATATATACATGTATATATATATTTCACATATGTCCCGAAAGTGGTGCAAGGAATTGCCCTGACAAAGGAAACACAATCTGCGCAATATACGAGAGCATAAAAGGTGCTATATTTTTGTCCAATATAATTTTAATAACGATCGCAGATCGTGTCTTGCGAAGCAAGACACGATCAAAGATCGTTTCGCGGTAGTACCGTCTTTTGTCATTTTTTTAAAAGACGATTGTGAATATAAGTGAATTAGACCAGACCCGCATTTTTACTATGAGAATTTTTTTTGTGTAACTTTTCGGCGTAAGGGCGCCGCAGCAAATGATTTGATTGGTCAAAATTGCCAGGGTCAAAGGTCAAGAAGAAGAATTAAAATCTAAAGTAAATTTTGGATACAGAATAACTAATTCTGAAATAAGATCACGCCGAAACGGTATCGGCTTTGAAAAAAAAGTGTGTTTTTTTACTGAAGATTATTCACTCCGACGGAACCGTCTGTCATCGTTCGTTTCGCGCGTTTTGGTAAGTCAAATCTAAATCTACTGTTTTACTCAAAGCTCAGGATAATTTGAATGAAAATTTGTGCATTTAAATTATTTATTTTTTTTATTCATAACACATTAAATCAGCACTTCGTTAGTTTGCACTTGTTCCAGAATCACATAGGACAGGCTGTACTGGTGGGTGGGTGGGATGACTTCCACTGGTCTTAGGAATGAGTTGACGGTAAGCCCTTTCTCAGCCTTTATCAGTTTCAGACCTGACTTTTAACCAACACTAGCTTTGGTGGTTTTGATTCTCAGAAGTCAGGATAGAAATATTTGTGAGAAAAGGAGAAATTGCTTTTTACAATCAATTTCTTCTTTGCCAGGAAAGTTCTCCATGATTGTACTTCTTCAGGGCGTCAGACAGGATCATTATGTGGTAATGAGTTAACCCATAATCAATCCCACACAACGCTGCTTTTGTCCCCCCCCGCCCAAAAAAAGGCTTTGAAAGTCATTATGAAGAAATAAAGGAAAGACTTGTTTTAAGCAATTTCCTTCATCATCATAAATGATAAATCATTAATAAAAGACCAGGAATTTAAAGATTTTATTGATCAAATATTATTGTCAGCAGCTTCCTGAACCCTTTTCCCACAAGCAAATTCTCTTTTTGCACAATATTTTTTACCTCATAGGACGGTTTCATTTCAAATTGCATCCAATTTTCAATGCCATCTGCAACCTCTTTCATTTTGAACCAGTCTAAGTTTTTAAAAACAGGAAAGGGTTTAATTAGAAAGTGTCCAACTTTTTGTGGTCTGGTAACAGGTTAATTTGTTTATATGGTTGGTAATATTTGAAACCCACTCAGGCTGCTAGCTTTGTTGTGAAGGTCCGTCCGGGGTTACTGTGAATGAATACATTGTGTCGTTGCTCATGAAAGAGATGGATAATCAAAAAATAAATTATTTATTATTATTAATCATTTTAAAGCTTCATTGGTGACAAGGGTTTTAATTCTTATCCCAATTTTCTGTCTTTCAACCCTCATTTATGCAAAGCAGAGGGTACACAATCCCAATCAAAAATCTTAGTGGGACACTGATGGCAGGGATTAAAAGGAGTGAACCAATTTCCACACAATTACCCTCTTAAATGCCCCTCAAGAAAAAAGCTTTGTAAAATATTGTAGAAAATGAGGAAATTGCTTGTCACAAGCAATTTCTTCATTTTCCACAATCTTTCCTACCCAAAAGTTGAAGAAATCTAAAATTTCATAAAATTTAAATTGTTGTCTGTAACTCCTTTAAATTTGGACCAGTCTAAAAAAATTCTTCTGGAAATAGGTTAAGGACACAGGTTTTGCGAGCCTGAAACTCACAAATTTGTTGCCAGGACTCTAAACCTTTCTGATTTAAGTCCAATGAATCCTCTTAGACTCACCCTCAACTTCAGGAAGGAACTGTTTAAGGTTTTTATGGCCATAGCTGTTAATTGGTTTTCAACATTTAACCTCAGCGCTTTGAATTGAATGTTTCAAGTTTCAGGCTGTGCTATACCACAGTTGGTAGGGTGTAGGACTCCTAATCATGGGGTCACAGGTTTGATTCCTGGGCAGGGTTTTCCCTCAACTTTCAAAATTGGGGGTCATTTTGTGATATTATGACCACTTTCAAAGGAGATAAAGAAGGCTGTTAAGAAATTTATGGTGTCATTCCTAAAAAATGAGGGTCCAAATTCAAAGAAACAGAGGGTCATGGAAAACACTGGTAAGGCACTCCAGCTGTAACAATATGACTGAAATACAGTTGGAGTTATAATCATTCAGTCTATCAAACAATGTTTTTAGCCATTACCACACAATCCCACATTTTATGCTTTGTAGAAAATGAACAGTTAAAAACATTTTGAGAAAAGATGAAATTGGTTATAATTAGCCATTTCTTTGAACTTTTCTCATAATGTTTCCTACATTGTCTGGCACTTATTTTTCAAATATTAGGAGCTTTGAACTTCGTCTGCAACCTTTTCAGATTTGATTTTGTTTGAATGGGGTTTTACGCCCCTTTCAACAATCTATCGCTGGAGCTGGAGCACCTAACAATGGAATCCTGGTATTTCTCACACCAGTACTACCATTACATCCTTTCCTAGCCTCCAGCTGCTATCCCACATAGGTCTACGATTATCGACCCATTAGTGGGATACAAATAGTCGGAGAGAATGAGTGTCGCTGTCGGGGATCGAACCTGGTCTTTGGATTTGAACCAATCTAAAATGTTCTCATGTGGTAATGTGTTAAACATTTAGAACATTTTAGACTGGTCCGAGTTGAAAGAAGGTGCTGGCCTCCCAAATCTGAACCCATTATAAAGTTGTTTTGGACTAGGCTAAACTGAGATAAGGTGCAGACAACATTTCAAAGTCTGCTACATTTAAAATAAGGTAGAAATCATTGTTAAGAAAGGAGAAACTGTGAAAAAGCTGCTCATCATGTCCTCTCAGGCCTCTTACTTAACCCTTTGACAAGTGAATATCTATTTAGATCTTGCTGTTAAGTGTGGATGTCCTGTGACTGGAGTACTCTCCATACTGATCTAGTAATTGTTAATCTATTAACCATTTCCTAAAAAAGGGTCATTCTGCTGTACATGATGTCATGCAATGGTTTGAGTTTTCATCAACATTTTAACCCTTGTCAAGCTGGTTACATTACCTTACTGAATTGCTGTAAAACCAAAGGTCTACAGCTCCTGCCAAAACCGGAATATTCCGGGTTCAGCATGAGAAGGGTTAAAATTCGGAAATTTTGAAATTCAAGTTATTAATAGAAGATTGCTTCAATCGACATTAATCAAACACTTTTGGTTTTTGTTCAAAATGGATTAAACTGATATTGCTAAATATTCAATCAATCGGGACCATATAAAATGTGTCTCCTTATTCAAAATCATGTATGGGGGTTCGACTCCCTCCCCAGACATTATAAATAGCTGGTGCATAAAGGGACAAATTGTCTGGTGGTCCCACATGATTTTGAATTAAAAAACAACAACAACCAGATACCTCATTGAATGAAATAAACCATACCATTTGGAAATCAAGGTAATGAATGAAAGTGACTGCCACTGGCCTAATTGCAATGAAATATAATTGATACCAGGATGATATATTTGGTGATTAATAAAGACTGTGAAGAAAAGTGTTTGATTAATGTCTTAGTTGCCATGATTGCATATTTTCTAGTTTTACAATATAATGAATTGATATGCATCCACAGATACCAAGGTCTTGGTCATTCAACAAGGTCAAGGTCATTTGTCAAGGTCAAACATCTTCAAAAACTTACTTAAAAACCTTAACATTTACAATTTCTTCAAGCCTATTTAAGATTCATTGCTCATATTTGGCACGATGATGGTAATGGGTTAATGGGAATTATTTTTTCCCTTTATGCTTTGTCATGCTGTATAAATACCTTACTGAATCGCTGTAAAACCAAAGGGCTGAAAGCACTGATAGAGCTTGTTCAAAAACCAATATTTCTTTTAGAATTCAATTTCATAAACAACTCTGCCAGGAAAAGTACAATCAGGAGGTGAAGACCAAGATCAGAATGCACTTATATGTAGGCTGTTCTTGGTCTACACCTGCCGAAACCAGAATATTCCGGATTCAGCATGAGAAGGGTTAAAACTTCAATTTATTCATTTACATACCCTGCTGTAGGCAGGGAGAGGCCAATCTTGGCCAAAATTGTGTCTGCCCATCTGTATGTCTGTTTATTTTTTTTTGTAATTTGAATTCTGTAAGATGGTTTCGGGGGGGGGGAAATTTCACAGAATATTTATCATCAAAATTATTGGGTTATACATTTTTTACTGGACCACAGAAAACAACCATGTTAATTTCTCTTACTTGTCCTGCTGAATCCAGTTAACTCAATTGATAACACCCTATGCTCATAATGCTTGGGTTGGGAGTTTGAACCCCATTTCAGCAAATTTTCTTTCTGACATATGACAAAAGTCAGCATGACATGAATCATTTATCTCTTACCAATGGGTGATCACGCCTTTTCAGGCATGAGACATGTTTAGTCTGTCAACATCTTGTGTGCACTCTAGAGGCAAAATTTTTGGGTCAAATGTGGTGATTTTTTGTCAGAATATTTGTTTCCATAAATTCCCGGTCAAGTTTTGGTCCCATGGGATAATACATTAGGTCAAATCTTAGAAAAAACCTTGTGTTCACTGTAGAGCCCACATTTTTAACTCAAAATTATAATGTCTTCATATTTGGTCAGAATATTTATCATCATAAAATCTCGGATTGCCGTCATAGCCCAGTCTGTAGCGCATCAGACTCCAAATCTTCAAATATAGGATGTCATGGGTTCGATCCAGGACGGCGGCACATGTCCTTTCCGAGATTTGTCTCTCACCAATGGGTGGATAAGTAAAAACCTGAGTCGGATAGCAATTGGAGGCTAGGAAAGGTTGTAGTAGTAGTACTGGTGGGAAAATACCAGGAATCCATTGTTAGGTGTTCCAGCCGCTGTGATATAGCTAGAATACTGTTAAATTGATTGATTGAATGCGGTTTAAGGCCACTTTTAAAAGTTTTTCAATCGGCATAAACGATCCTTAGGTCATGCTGTTTCAAAATACTTCAAGGAATTGAAATCCATGAAGAACTCTTGTTGCCATGGCAATGGAGTGAAAAAACTTAAAAAATCTTCTCCTTCCAAGCCTAAGGCTTTGATATTTGGTAAAAATCATCATCTACCAAAATACTTCAAAGAATTACCGTATTCTGAAAATTAGCTCTTTTCTGTGCGATCCCTGATTTTACATAGAAATAAAGAAGGAAATGTTTAAAAATCTTCTTCTCTGTGCTTCTATAGTGATTGAAATTTTAATAATAGATACAGTGTATTCGGAAATTGCTTATTGTACTTAAGATAGCAACAATTTCCATTCCAAATATGACATGATGGAGTTCGTATACATTTTTGAAGTTTTAATGTCGATAAATAGAAACTGCGATCGTTCTGAGGCTTTGCCTTTTTCATATTATCGCTATTATTTTTATTAAATCTATTGAAAACAGTCCTGAGGTTCGAATTATACTGTAAATTATATTTTAACTCAAAAATATTGTGAATATATACGGTGAAATATTAGATGGCGAGAACTGGTACTGAAGACGCCGGAAAATCAATTAGTGGGTCCTTTAATTGACTGGCGAGCCTGTCCTAATCTACCGATACAAGGACAGGTAAATACTAATGTAAACATCGCATTGATTCGTCTCTAGTTCCTATCTTTTCATTGGTCGAAATCTTTCGATGTCGCTGATTGGTTGCGTTGTTTTAAGCGGGTGCGTGTTGAATGAATCTAATGAGATGTATATGTAAGAAAGGAATATTGAAAAAGGATGGACATTTCTGATGTTTTACGAGCTCTTAAAGCTACGACGTAATGACGGTCTTCCAGTGTCCATTCTTATTTTTTCTTCCTGTAATTTTTCTAATTATTTTCCGTCTGTATGTTCGGTTTGAATTACCAATGATATAATCCGCGTGTCCTACAGTTGACGGCGACCTTTCTATCACTTAGAAAAATCCCATGAAATCGAAAGACACAAAATTAATCATCAAAACCATCAAACATGATAAAATCGTAGACGGTACCACATAAATCAGTTTTTAAATGCGTAACAATGTAACTAATTAAAAGGGGGATTCTGTGCATTTTATCTCTCCTTTTGCTCATTAACTCTTTTCCCAAACAATCTTTATTCAGTTTTGTATTTTTTTCAAACTTAAGTGATATCGTCACCTGAAAACTCTTTAAATTCAACAAGTTTGAACTTATGTTGCAATGTCATGGGTTAAGCTGTATCACAAAGGGTAATTTCCTTAGCAGAGATTTTTTTTTAAATCCAGTCGAAAACAATATAAGAAAAGGAGGAAACTGGCGGTCTCACATTATTTCAAATCCATCACTTTTACTTGAATTGTAATCCTAGAAGTTATCGCATGAACATATTTTTAGAAGTTTTCGTACACACAAAAGAAGAAGAAAGAAGAAACGGTTGATTAACGATTTGATTATAATCGAGATGTCAAAATTTTATCGATTAAACATTAAACGCGGTTAAACATCATGTATATTCTGCAAAGCGTGGCCACACACGACTCTACCTTTTATTTCCTAGAACTGATAGGACCTTACAATTTTAAAGCCTTTGATCTTCAAGGCATAATAAACAATGAAGTTTTTTCGATTATAAAGTTTTGTTCATACTTTCTGCCTTTAAATTTTGCATGTCTTTATTTTGTCTTGGATTAAGAATTATATGAATTATGATTCAATCAGTAACCACAGTCCGCTGCGTCTCAATGCCGTGCATAAAAAATGGAAAACATAGTGAAAAAGGAAAAATGTACCCTCACCAAAAGTGCTCTTCTTTTTATTACAATGCTTTAAGTCCGTTTTTCCGCTTATAATTTAATTCAAATTGTAAGTATTTAGAAGACTGCATCATTTTTCTTTTTTAGTTTTATCCGTCTAAAATATTGTCCTCGGGTAATTGGTTGAATTTCATTCAGAGTTAACCTTTTACCACACGATCCTGAATTTTGAAAATATGAATACATTTAGCTTTAGAAAACATTGCGAAAAAAATAGAAATTGCTAATAACGATAATGATATCCTGATCTCTTGATGTTTTCATCCTATTTGAAACCTATTTTACAACGAAAATCAAAATTGGGTTTCGTCTGCATCTTCTTTAAATTGAGAAAAGTTGTCTTTCAAAAGGTGCTCACTTAATTGTCAATTATTACACAGTTCTACCCTTTGGAATATTGAATGAACATCATCGTAGAGAGATAATTTTTCAAAGGTTGACATCGGTGCCCGAAGAAAATAAGAATGTAAATCTTTCGATTTTCCAGAATTTCTAAATTAATGAAGGCCATTCTAGCTTACCATGTCACATGATTAAATTTTCTTATATCCATAGAATAGAGAGAAAGTGCAAGTATACGTGTTTACAACTAACTTGCAAAAGCATTACCTTCCCTGCGATCTTAATACATTGTCAATCTTTCATCATAAACATTTTTTGTCTGAAAATTGTTTTTCTCTGCACAAGCTGATATCAATGTCATTGCATAACCTGGTTGAGCAAACTCGTCTGCTTGAGCAGATTGATCCGAGTACATGCATTGTTTTTGCATTACCAGTTATTTTGAAAACCGCCATACAAAGACACTCAATTCACAAAAAATGGTGAAAAAAGCCCGATTTCCACCTTCTTCAAAATAGATATTCTTGGACAATAAGAGTAGATACTTGAAATAATGATAAGAAAAACGATGGTAGTAAATGAAAAATAAGCATTTAACCATTTCCTGTTCAATCCCGGGTTTGTACGTCCCTGTGATTTTATACTTGAGAAAAAATTGTAGGAAAAGAAGAAATTATTCATAACAAGCAATTTCTTCTTTTCCCACAATATTTTCTAACCTGTAGGTTTATTACTTTTCAAATTGCACCTGATTTTAATCGTTGTCAGCAACTTCTTTTAAATTGGACCGGTCTAAAATTTCGAGAAACGGGAAAGGATTGACAATGCTGAAACTGATAATAAAGAAAGCATATTGGCTTTTTTTTACAAGTTGGACCCATTAATGCTGGAGAAAGTAATAATGTAACGCTCGATCCAGAACAAAGGGTAACAGCTATTCTTATCAACACCGCACTTCGAGTCGGTTATAATACCGGACACTCTTTGATGTGGTAGTTTCTTACTTAATATACATCGCAGTCTTCTCAAATTCAATATATAATAAAATGAAATCTTGCGGCTAAAGGTAAAAAAACGAAAAAATGTTGGTTAACAGGCATCGATGTCAACTATATTCTTTTACCGAAGGAAATCATTTCCTTCTATTAAATTCCGTTGAGTTGGGAATTCAACGAATACTCTTCTTGCGCATGCGCACTCGTTATGAGGCAGATTACCGGCTAGTAAAAATTAGGGTTTTCCTGTCCCAATATCGTAGAGCAGCGCAGATGGGACAGGTTCACCAGTCTAGTCCTTTAATAACTGCTCCCTTATCTTTTGCGCATGCGCACTAGACACGATTTTTTTCGGGTCACATGTAGAGTTGAGGTCAAGTAATCGAAACTTGGGGCAACATACGGGATTTACTTCTTAAATAAACAGTGAGCTATAAATAACCATGAAATGTGGCGAGAACTGGTCGCCAGCCAGTAAGTATCATTGGATATTCATACCTTGCTCGTAGACTTGTTTTTCCAGTAATCGCCAAGGCACCTTCTCAAATATATACAGATCAAATTTCGTCGATGCCTGAAAATATATCGTAAAGAGTACTAAGATTCCACGTATCAATAACAAATACATCTAGCCGCCGTTATGGCGCAGTTGGTAGCGCGTTGGCCTGTCAATCTAAAGGTCCCGGGTTCGATTCCCGACGGCGGCACTCATACTTTCCGACTATTTGTCTCTAACCAATGGGTCGATAATCGTAGACTTATGTGGGATAGCAGCTGAAGGCTAGGAAAGAATGTAATGGTAGTACTGGTGTGAAAAATACCAGGATTCCATTGTTAGGTGCTCCAGCCGCCGCGATATATCTGAAAGATTGTTGAAAGCGGCGTAAAACCCCATTCAAACAAAAACAAATACATCTACACAATGTTCTTAAGTACTTTGACACCGACTCCATCTTATTCATATTTTCTATAAACACTTACAATAACTTATTCAATCAAAAGTTCACACTTTCTTCATTATTCAGATAAATCTAGATCTAGAAAAATAATGAAAAAAAAAAACGTAAAATGATAATAATTACCAGAATGCCGAAAGTCTAACCTGTATGTTACGCTGGGATACACAATCTTTTAAACCAAGTTGACTTAACGCTCTCGTGGAATAACTTAACAATACGTCATAAACGACGTCATCTTCAATTAATTTATTTATACAAGAGTAAGTGCGTCGAATATTGGATTTACAAATAGAGATGCGCAGGTGATGGAATCTGATTATGGTCTATATTTAGTTTTTATAAAATTGTCCCTTCATTTTTAAGAATGACACGTTTTCAGAAAAAGATAAAAGATAATGAACTAGTAGATGTTTAATGCGAAAAGAGGCTCTCATGATAAAGAAGGACCTAATGTGTATTTGAATAAAGACCTTCTCGTACAATCGGGCATCGCTGATCACATCATCTGACTTCCGACAGGAAGTGCGACTGAAAGATAAAAACATGTAAACGGTGTTGTTTTGAAAAAAATATGATCAGCAACAATATACAACAACTAAGAAAAAGAACAAGAGAAAATGGTTTGTTGTCGACATAAACATTGTAACTATAGTCTGAATCAGACATTCAAGTCGCTAATCAAACAACAATTCAAAGTTCCTTCCGTACGTTTTAACTATAGTCTGATCAGACTTCGCAGTCGTTCATCAAACAACGATTCAAAATTTCTTCCGAACGTCGTAACTACAGTGTGAAAGACACGTTTAATTCGTTAATAAAACTAAACGTTCAAAGTTCCTTCCGAACGTCGTAACTACAGTGTGAAAGACACGTTTAATTCGTTAATAAAACTAAACGTTCAAAGTTCCTTCCGAACGTCGTAACTACAGTGTAAATGACACGTTTAAGTCGCTAATCAAACAACACTTCAAAGTTCCTTCCGAACGTCGAAACTACAGTCTGATCAGTTCACCCGTTAAAGCATACAACAAGTTTAGAATGGTTCAAATCGAAAAAGATTGCAGACGAAAAAACAAAGTTGGTTTTGACAGAAGATTAAAATCCTCATAATGTAGAAATCATTGGGTGAAAAATAAGAAAATGCTAGTTAAAAGCATTTTTTCTCGTCTTTTTTTAAGCTATAATTCTTTAAAGCGCTAATATGCCTGTTTGTATAAGTCGCTACTCATACAACAGTTAAAGTTCCTTCCAAAGATCGTATATACAGTCTGAATTAGACGTTTAAGTCGCTAATCAAAAAACAATTCAAAGTTCCTTCCGAACGTCGTAACTTAAGTCTGAATCAGACGTTTAAGTCGCTAATCACGCAACAGTTCGAAGTTCCTTCTGAACACGTAACTACAGTCTGTTTCAACCGTTTAAGCCGAAAAATCAAACCTTCTGAACGCCGTAACTACAGTGTGAATGACACGTCTAAGTCGCTACTCAAACAACATTTCAAATTCCCTCCGAACGTCGTACCTACAGCCTGAATCAATTTACCCGTTAAAACATTAATCTATTTTAGAATGGTCAAAACCGAAAGAGATTGCACACGACAACATCAACTGGGTTGTGACTTTAGATTAAAATCCGCATAAAGTAGAAATCATTGTTTGAAAAGAAGAAAAAGCTCGTTACAATATTTTTTTTACAATTCTTTGAAGCGCAAATATGGCTGTTTGTGTTATAATGGGTTAAATGAGTACTATATAGTAAGGAGCGACAATGGCAGAGTTTAAACGCTGTACGGCACGTCCCCTAACCAGAGACCCTTGGACCAAACCTTGTTGATGTTTTAAACCTATAATAAGGTAGGTGAGTCGATTTTTAGCTCAACTAGCCGAAGGTCGGCTGGCTACTGTCATGGCGTAATGTCTGTCGTGCGTTCGTCCGTCCGTCATTGCGTTTACATTTTTTCTTAAAGAATACATCTCTTCCTCAGAAATACCTTTTAGATCTCAACCAAACCCCACAGGATTGTTCCATAGATTGTTCTTTGTCAGATTCCTTCAAACAAGTATGGTCCATAGAAAATCAATAAAAATCATTTTCTCTAAAAGGTTTCAATTGATTTCATAAATTCTTTTGCAGAAATGTTCCTTTGGCCGAGGTCTACTTAATCCGATAAAATAATTTGATTTAAAAAAAAAAGAGTTTTGTGGGTGGGGCTTGTGATCTAAGGGACACAACAAATACTGTTTTGTATTTGAGTAAGATATATAACGTTTATCTGATTGTTTTTTTGTTTTTTTTTTGTAGAACAGTTAGATTGATTTGAACTTTTGAATGATTATAATAAAAAAGAGAGCATATTAAAATTTAGTTAACCCCATCTCGGACAACAAACTTCAGACTTGTTCAAGTGGAAAAATACTGCAGTGGCCGACACTTTGTGGTAAACATTGTGAACAAGAGGGTCATGATAGTCCTAAGTCGCTCACATGAGTTATCTGCTAATTAAAGTATTTTTTTAATAATAAAAAATGCAAATAAAGCCAAATAAATATAAGAAATATAAGATTTTGGCCTTGTACAAAACCATCTGGTAGTGTTACATAACAAGTATGAATGGCTTAGGCTTTTGAGTTTTATCCATTACCAAATAATCCTGCATTTTACTACCCTCAAGAAAAAACAGCTGCATACCAAATAAAAATGCCCTTGACTAAAGAGGAGAAGACTTATGAACTTGCTCTAACTGAACGTTTTTTCTTACGTAGGATCTAAGGGGGCGCGGTCATATTTGATAGGAGGGGTATAATTTTTGATAAATTGGTACATTAAATATAATTGCCATTGGTTTCGTAGTTTCTGAAAGAATTTTCTGAAGATTTACTAACATTTCCCATTTTCGACCCCGGTCTATAGCGCAGTGGTAGCGCGTAGGACTCCTAATCACGGGGTTCCGGGTTCGATCCCCGGCCGCGACCTATATACTTTCTGATATGTGTCTTCCACCAGTGGGTGTATAATCATAAACTTAAGTGGGAAGAGCAGCTGGAGGCTCTTAGATGATGAAGTGGTAATACTGTTGTGAGAAATACCAGGAAGCCATTGTTAGGTGCTCCAGCCGCCGCGATATGACTGAAATACTGTTAAAAGTGGCGTTAAACCCAATTCATTAGATCAATCAATCATTTTCCATTTTCATATGCCACTGAATGAAATTCTTTTAATAACTTTTAATAACTTTTGTAGACCTTCACCAAATAAACACCACTGAAAAGTGTCGGCTCCATTGGTCGGCTGGTTTTAAAGGAGAAGATTTTTAAAGGTTGTGGACGGACAGACGGACGGACGGACGGACGTCAGGTAATTGTATGATGATATCGGTCTTTTCTCCTGCTTCTACAATGTTTCTTCTGAGTGATCGTATAGTGGATTAATTAACAATAACTCAAACTTCTTTAAACCATTCAATATTTAATACGTCTAACTACTCTGGGAGCATAAGCCCCAAACAGTCCTATACGTGATCAATCATATTTCAAACTCTCGATTCGTACCCCCCGTCTTGCGCATTTGCTTCCCTTTTTATATGGGACCAAAATACCAGTTCAACAAATCAAATTTCTTGTTTCGCATCTTCCTCTCAAAAATGTCCAATAAAGTATTGGCAGCAGATGGGGGTCAACTTCACTCCGGAATTACTTCCGGGTGGTTGTACCCTAAAGTAGTCCAATAAGAAAATATCTCCTATTTTTGTCATGCTGTTTTAACGTTTAATCAACAGCAAGTTGCTTGAGTGAGAGATCACTACTGCATGTCATGCATGTGATTCAAAGCATTTATCGGGGAACTATTTCCTTGTAGAAACTGACATTTGAAGGTGGTACCCTACAAAACTTTCACTTCCGATCCTAAAGAATTTCATGGGTTGATATGCAGACTGAAGATTTGCGAAAAAAATTACCCCTAATGATACCATTTTCCTGGCCTGTAATTCAAGACCAAAGACTGCTCTTTAAGACGGACTAAGATTTAAGGCTTAACGAAACTTTTGGGAGGAGCTACAGATTGTGAAAATGGGCCCTTTTTGCTCTTTATTTAATGAGGCAAAAACGGACAGGAGTGTAACCATGGGCGAGTTTAGCTTCGACCCATCAACAAATTTAGTATTAACCGGACCGTGGCTACTCTACTTATTTCTTTATGAAAGAAATATATGAACTTCCGCAATAGGCTCGAATCATGGATTATGTTACACAATGACCCATCATAATAGCTCACCTAGCACTTTGCGCTCAGATGAGCTAAAATTGAAGAAAAGAAAAACAAGGCTTTGTGTGGCAAATACATATAATTGTTGGATTATGCTTAACTTATAGTGTAAGAAAGACAATTAACTATATAGTAACATAGTCAAATAAGTGAATTGTGTTCCTAATACCTTAGATCTAAGTTGGGTATAAGACTTTTTGTTCATATTTACATGCACTATTTATTTGATATAAAAATATAAAGAAAATTTGATCCTGAACAGAAATGGGGGTGGTGGATTCATTAAACATATGAAAAAACGTATAATACGCGGAGAAACAAGTGAACTGTGTTCCTAATACCTTAGATCTAAGTATTCTTGTTCATATTTACATGCACTATTTATCTAATTTAAAAAAGAATAAATTAAGGAAATTTGGTCGTCAACAGAAATGGGGGTCGGGGATTCATCAAACATATAAAAAAAAAAGTATAATATGCGGAGAAACGCAGGCCTTTTTTGGCCTCATGTTAATGGATCAAATACCTTTTACTTTAATAGTTTTATAAAGTTAATACCATTTAAAAATATTCTGTAATTAAAGTGATAATGGTATATGGTTTCAGAAAACAATTTAACTACCCATTACCACCTTTTGACACCCTGGGGAAAAACAATAGTTATGTTAAACTTTGTGAGAAAGGAGAATTTAGGTGTTACAATCAATTTTTCCTTTTCTCACAATATTCCCTAGTTTATCTTGCACTTTCTCTAAAAATATATCTCACTTTGACAGTGTGCATATTCACGTACTGCAGTCTGTAATTCTCGTACAAATACATCCGTTCGCGCACATTTTTTAGGCCAGCACGTGCAAGTACGTACGGAAAAATTAATGACCTTAGAGAGAAAAAGGTCATTACGCGAACGTACATTCAAACTTTTCAAATGAAAATCTTGCAAAAGAGTATGTGCATACATTTGTATAAACCCGTCTTAAATAGAACTAGAATAATTCCGCGTCTGATGCAATAGATACAAGCAATCAGTAGAATAAGTTCTACGGTAGCATACTCGGGAACTTGTAACACTTGGTTTTTAGTTAGCAAATCGTCAGCTTTGATAGCTTAATTTAACAGACAAAATTATGAGGTCTTCTCAGAGTTCAACGAGTGCAAACCGCCACTAGGGGTTGGCCAATAAATTCATTAAATGTCTACGCCATATAAAGTAATTCTTATGTATTTAAGGAAAATTGCAAACTCTGCCTGCAACTTTATCTCCGAGGTATTTTTCGCTGACTTGAGCACATCGTGTTAAAATGACTTAGGTCAGAGTCTTCAAAGAAGTTGCAGACGACAATTTCAAATTGTTGAAAAATCTTAAATATTTATCTCTCCATGTAGAAACAATGTGGAAAATGAATAAATTGCCTGTAGCAAGCAATTGGTTACTTTGACCACGTTTCTTTATCATGATATCGTTTGAAAAAGAAGATTACTGAACAAAATAATGCTTTGCTAGCTTATAGTACTTTCAGTACTTTGATTTAAAACTAGGTGTGAATATTGTGTTAAAACTAGGTGTGAATATGTTGGCGTATCTAAGCTAAAAGATATAAATTGTCACACGACCCTGTGGTAGCAAATTAACATCAACAACAAAATAAAATATGTTGATGATACAGTTAGTTCCAACAAAGAAAACCTTACTTTAGGGGTGGTAAGAGTCTCTATTAATGATTCGCAAATTCACTAAAACTAACAAATGACCGTGTTTTGTTCCAAAGTCTGCTCTGGATAAAAAAGTACGTGGTCGACCTTCCCGAGTTTGCCTCGTCGATCCCTTTGATGTACGCCGAGACCCTGAGCTCCATTAGGGTAGAATGGACAGACCTGACATTTATCATCAGTTGTGTTTTTCCATCAAAAGAGGAATGTTTCAGGAAATCAAGTTGAAAGAAAGCCGCAATGACAGTGATCTTTTTTAAAGTTTACAGTCACCGATCTTAGAAATAGAGCTTTGGATAAGTAATTAACCCTTGTCACGCTGTATAAATTACCTTACTGAATCCCTGTAAAATCAAAGCGATGAAAGCACTGATAGAACTTGCTGTTCAAAAATCTATATTTCTTTTAGAAATCAAGTTCATAAACAACTCTGGCAGGAACAGTACAAGCAGGAGGTGTAGACTAAGATCAGATAGCACTTATGTGCAGGCTGATCTTGGTCTATACCTCGTGCAAAAACCGGAATACAGCATGAAAAGGGTTAATGTGCAAGACAGTTAATAGTAACTATAAATAAAGTCACTTTAGCTCTATTTCTTTGTCTAAAACTGATCAATTTGTAGACTTCGGAGTTTGAATGGAAAATTGTTTGTGTTTTCTCGTATGTGTATTTTTGAGGATGTTTTCATGTGTGTGTGTGTGTGTGTTTGTGTGTGTGTGTGTGTGTTTGCGTGTAGTGGTGGGGGGTTATGCCCGGAAATATCCTGTGGATTCTGAAAATATTAAACCAATGTCTCGGAATACCTGAAAAATTAGGTGTGTCTGCTTCTATGGTCTACCCCTTATTTGAGAGTAAATGGTATACTTAGCGGAGATACCGTAGCCCTCTTTCTGATGATCTGAATCTGCAGACGATCGGAAAGAGGGCTACGATACCGCAGTTAGGTTACATTGTACCCTCGACTTTTTCTTTGTAACTCCACTTCAAAATCTAGGGTATACCCCTAATTCTGCGAGTAAAGGGTACACTTAGCGGCGATATCGTAGCCCTCTTTCTGATGATCTGAACCTGCAGATGATCGGAAAGAGGGCTACGATACCGCAGCTATGGTACATTGTACCCTCGACTTTTTCTTTGTACCCCCCACTTCAAAAACTAGGGTATACCTCTCATTCTGAAAGTTAAGGGTACACTGTAACCTCGACTTTTTCTTTGTACCCTCCACTTCAAAATTTAGGGGGTACATGTACCTCCAAAATGCAAACCCGGTGGGCATGATTTTTGAAGTGTCATTTGCACCTTCTTTCAAATTTGAACTGTCTAAAAGTTTGTTTGGTAATTGGTTAAACACGAGAGGGTGTCAAAGATCATTAATAACGAGAAAAAGATAACTGGATGTAAAAATCAATTAGTGCAACCAATATCACACAACTTTCTCCCTTCTTTTGCTCATTAAAATATAAAATCTTTTTGAAAATTGTGACAAAAGAACTGATTGCTTATTGCTAGCAATTTCTTCAGTATTCACTAAGTTTTTTCCTTATATATGGGCTTACATGAAACATGAATAATACAGAATAAATCGTTGAATAAAAGTGCTGCTTTTTTATTGATTTAGTTTATATGGTCGGTCTAAAATTGGATTTAAAATTATTTGGTTGTGCGTAAATGGGTTAGTATGTTCTATCATAACTATTTATGACATATTTATGGCCAGGGTCCTAGGGTGCCAGTATTCGGATATTTCCTTTACATAACCCTTTAACCCCTTTTCTATTCAAATTCTGTTTGTTTGTTTTTTACGTCTCTGTGAATTTATAATAGAGAAAACATTGTAGACAAAAGAAATTGCTTGTGACAAGCAGTCTCTTCTTTTTCGACAATATTTCTACATTATTGAATGATTACCTTTCAAATTAAATCAACTTTAAATTTCGTCTGTAAAAACCCTTGAAATTGGACAGGTCTAAAATTTTGCAAAACAGGAGAGAGTCAACCACGATATCGCAGGTAACCTTTTTTATGCTGAACCAGGAATATTCCTTTTTTGGCAGGAGGTAAAGACAAAGATCAGCCAACATTTATGTGCAGTCTAGTCTTACACCATCTGTTTGGCGTTCATACCTCCGTCATGGAATTGAATAGTCGCGCCCTTTAATCAAAGACTCAATCGAACAATGAAATGATTCATTCGAACCAGAAGAGAAGTCTGAACTCTGACATTGGCGGCCATTTTGTGAAGCTTCCTCTTTTAGTTTGGCGATATAAACATCATGCCTACAGCTTGTTCAAGCTGTAGTTACGACTTTTAGGTCGCCAACCAACCATTTTACAGTTTAGCCACATGCTACTTGCATTTTGTTAAATAATTCCGTTTAAATTCTAGGAGGAACTTTCCGCTGTAGTCGGGGGGGGGGGGAGTGGGGGCGGGCAACGGAGTAAGTAGGCGTGCCCAGTAATTCAATCATTTGTCAATCAGTTTCAAATAGATATAACTTTAACTTGTACTTTCAGTACTTCGTTCTTATTTAATTATAATTATATATATATAATCAATCGACCAGCGATACAATAAATTACACAACCCCGAATTCTTAATTTTCCCCAACAGCTTAAAATTAAAAAATATTTACTTACAATTAAATCGAATACTGTTCTAATTTCTTTCAAATACGCTCGTAACTGAAAAACACGCCCGCTCACTTCAGCAAATGAAATCACTCTGAAGGTCTCTTATCTCGATATCCTGAACTAGTTAAATCAGTATCAGTAATTTTCAGTCATATGACATCGCGCCATATTCACATGACTTCGTATTATCCGTCAGCGTCACCGAAAAATGATATGCGAGGGTCAAGCACACAATCATGCTAATGCGAGGGTATGAGATGGCGATATTGCGAGAATACGATGGTGCTAATACCAGAGTACGAGAGGGCGATATCGCGAGAATACGATAGTGCTTAAACCAGAGTACTATCATAAGAGAACGAAAAGACGATATCATGAAAACGTAATATTGCTAACACCAGCGTACGAGAAGGTGAAAATACGATGGCGCTAACACCATTGTTCGAGATGGCCATATCACGAAATGACGATGGTGATATCACGATAGTACGAAAAGACGATATCATGAGAACACGATAATGCTAAATACGATGGCGCTAAGACCAATGTACAGTATGGCGATATCGGGATCATACTATGTTACTAACACCAGAGGACGAGATAATCAGTATTGATATCTCGAGAGTACAAGAAGACGATATCGTTAGAACATGATAGTGCTGACACCAGCGTACGAGATGGCGAATATAAGATGGCGCTAATACCAATGTACGAGATGGCGATATCAGGAAATAACGATGGTAATATCACGAGAATACCATATTTTGTATTGTCGACATCACTCGGTTTAAAGGTAATTTTAGTAGATCGAAATTGAAAAAGATTATGTTTTGGTGTCTAGCCATATCATAAACAATTGTTTAGAAAAGGAAACCAACCTTTTCTTCTTTACTAAAATGACTTTCCAAAACTTGATTTTTTATATCAGCGCCCGGGTAGAATATGTCATTCTACTTTAATATTTGCTGATACTTTTGAAAATATTTAAATGCTTGACCGCTGGTATAAACGTTCACTGTTTTAAATATTTGCTTTACGGAACCCCAAGGGGGGGGGGTCACTTTTCTTCTCAATGATCAATAATTCATTTTCAAATGTCAATGTTTTAAAGTGTTGTTTGCAATTTTTTAACTCATTTAAAAGATGAAAAGTTTGTTTGTTTTCATGGAGGTATGAGCCGAAAAACCTAATCACATTTATTTATGGATAGGCTTCACGTTGTGATTAGACTGGCTCTCCTCTTTCTAATCAGCTTCAAATGAGCTACCATTATACAGTGTTGACTGTTGAGAAATATACTTAGACTGGCTCAAAATCTCACTGATATTTATTACTTGAAGCTACATTAACTGATCTAACATGTTTCACATTGGTAAGAAATCGCCATATCGACAAATCTTTAGACTTGCTCCCAGTCTCACTGATAATTGTAAGTTGTCCATCGAAGCCACATATACTGATCTAACATGTATGTTGCCAATTAGTCAGAAATCACCATTACGACAAAACTTTAGATTGCTAACAGTCTCACTGATATTTTTTAGTTGTCTTAGACTGATTTAACATATTGCCCATTGGTCAGAAATCATCATAATCACAAAATTTTAGACTGACTAACAGTCTCACGGATATTTATTACTTGAAGCTACATTAACTGATCTAACATGTTTCACATTGGTAAGAAATCGCCATAACGACAAATCTTTAGACTTGCTCCCAGTCTCACTGATAATTGTAAGTTGTCCATCGAAGCCACATATACTGATCTAACATGCATGTTGCCAATTAGTCAGAAATCACCATAACGACAAAACTTTAGATTGCTAACAGTCTCACTGATATTTTTTAGTTGTCTTAGACTGATTTAACATATTGCCCATTGGTCAGAAATCATCATAATCACAAAATTTTAGACTGACTAACAGTCTCACGGATATTTATTAGCCCTTACAGCTGCTTTTACTGATCTAACATGCATGTTGCCCATAAGTCAGAAATCACCATAACGACAAAACTTTAGATTGGCTACCAGTCTCACGGATATATATTAGCCCTGAAAGCTACTTTTACTGATCTACCTTGTTGCCCAGAAATCACCATAACGACAAAACTTTAGACTGGCTCCAAGATCTCACTTATATTTGGTAGTTGTTCATCGAAGCCACACAGACTGATCTAACCTATCATTAACCTATTTCCAGACGACAAAATAAAGGACGGGTCCAGATTGGAAAACCCTGCAGAAGACAATTTCTAAATGGTGAAATATTGAAAACGTTTGTCTTTTTGACGAAAACAGTTTTGATAATGAAGAAATTGCCCGAAAGAAAATGAATATAAAATAGCAATTCTCTCCTAACTATTTTTCAAAATGTCTGTCTTTAGGGCATTAAAGTTGGTTTTGTAGAAATTGGCTTAAAGATCTCATAACCATTCAGATTAACTTTCAAGCTAAATATGCAATATTTAAAGTCACTTTTGAATATTCTATAACCACCATTAGTTGAACTGAAATCATCCCAAATGATAATTACATGATTTTTGTATGGACATACTAATAGTGTCACATCCGCTTTAGTTAGCAATTGACTGATTGTATTTGTCAATCTAATTATCAAAAGACCAATCAAATTATACATTTAAACCGGAAGTGACATCAGACATACTAGTAGTGTCACACCTGCTTTAGTTAGCAATTGACTGATTGTATTCGTCAATCTAATTATCAAAAATTCAATCAAATTAAATATTTAAACCGGAAGTGACATCAGACATACTAGTAGTGTCACACCCGCTTTAGTTAGCAATTGACTGATTGCATTTGTCAATCTAATTATCAATAGACCAATCAAATAATACATTTAATCCGGAAGTGACATCAGACATACTAGTAGTGTCACACCCACTTTAGTTAGTAATTGACTGATTATATTTGTCAATCTTATTATCAAAAGACCAATCAAATTAAACATTTAAACCGGAAGTGACATCAGACATACTAAAAGTGTCACACCCGCTTTAGTTAACAATTCACTGATTGTATTCGTCAATCTAATTATCAATAGACCAATCAAATTATATATTTGAACCGGAAGTGACATCAGACATACTATAGTGTCACACCCGCTTTAGTAAGAAATTGACTGATCTCATTTGTCAATCTAATTATCAAAAGACCAATCAAATTATACTTTTAAAACGGAAGTGACATCAGACATACCAATAGTGTCACACCCGCTTTAGTTAGTAATTGACTGATCTCATTTGTCAATCTTATTATCAAAAAACCAATCAAATTATACATGTAAACCGGAAGTGACATCAGAAATTTTGGGAAAAAATACTTGTAATGTATATCTATATTGTAAAATTCTTCAATCATTATTCAATTAAGACAATATTATTTTGTTTTCTCGGAGGTATGAAACGCAAACCTAATCAAACCGTTATGAATACTGGTCGTTTCGTCTATCAAAACGATTGTTTTAATTGGTAAAAAAATAGAAACTTAAACGAAATTTTGAGCGCGCAGCTATTTTGTATGTTTCCAGACAAATTTTTCCATACAAAAAATATCAAAATTTGCAAAATACTTGCTTTTTGCTTACTTTTTAAATTATAAAAAATGAAAGTAATATTTTTTTTTGTTTTCATTGAGATTTGAAACGAAACACCTAATCATTCTTACGTTTGAGCTTATGTATACGGTGTGATAAATCATTTCAATTTCATACCTTCGTAAAACAAAAAATATTCTCTTCATCTCTTAGACGAATATGTAAAGCGTGAAATTATTCGGGTTTGATTTGATTATGTGCGGTTTAACCATTTCCTATTCATTCCTTGCTTTTTCTGCTTTTTGTCCCTGTGATTTATAATTAGGAAACCACTGTAGAAAAAGATAAAATTGCACGTAACAATCAATTTGTTCTTTTTCTACATTTCCTACCATACTGAATGGTTTTTTTTTTTTTTCAATTTAATTCCACAAACTTTTCGTCTGCAAAACCTTTAAATTTGGACAGGACTAAAGTTTTGCAAATCATGAAAGGGTTAAAGACACAGCCGATATTCCTGTGTTGTTCTCTGTACGGGTTCGACTAAAAAGGGCGGTATCGTCTGTTGACGATAAATTCGTAACTACAGCTAATTTAAGACTTAGTTCAAAATCAATTGTCGTCCACCTAAGATATTTGCTAGAGGATTGCCAATACATCACAAGTCCGTTATAATTTAGAGCAAAATGAAAATACGCTGAGGTAGAATGGCATCTTACAGAAAACTGGTCACGCCCTCTGACTTGATTTTACAAAGGAGGTAGTAAACGACATTATTTTATAAAATGAGAGATCAAGGATATCGAGAAATAAAATAAATTGAAAACAAAAGCAGGAAATCGAGAAATAAAATGAATGGAAAACAAAAGCAGTAAATGCCAAAATTCACTAATTTCGAATTCCAATTGCATAACTGTAAAGTTAATTTATCTTAATATAATCTTATTTTGAATTAAATGAGCAGGACTCGACCCCCATTTATGTTGTTCTTGATTTTACCCTTTTCATGTGGTTCAAAACAAATTTAGATAAAGTAATACAATGGTGATCTTTGGAGGGTCCTACTTTCGTTATCGATAGACCTTTAACCCACATTAAAGTGGACTTACTCTGTAAATATTAGGATGAAGAAAAAACGATTTTTCAAGTATATCGATCCTCAATTTAACCCGAGTCTACATAAATCTCCGTTAAGTCAAGCCAGTCACGTGATTTGCGGCTTTCTATCGACAGTCAAAAATCGATTGACCAATCAAAACATAATTGACCGAGAGTGAATGTAGAACCGAGACATTAACCCTTTCCTGTTTTACAAATTTAAGACTGGTCCTAGTTAAAAATCAAAGCCCTGAAGGGCCTGATAGTCGCCACAAGTCAAAAATCGATTGACCAATCAAATCATAATTGACCGAGAGTGAATGTAGAACCGAGACATTAACCCTTTCCTGTTGTGCAAATTTTAGACTGGTCCTAGTTAAAAACCAAAGCCCTGAAGGACCTGAGAGTCGCCATAACAGACAAATTGTTTGGTATTGGCTCTTGAGCATTAATCTCAGGCTGTTGGCCTTTGATCACTTGAAATTAACTTCATGCACAAAGCAGATTCAATCATGTAAATTCTGTTAATGAAGCTTTTTTCAATTGATTAAATGGGGGTATAACACTGTTCAAAGAACAACGTTTCAGTTAAATCACGGCCAATTTCACGTCTTCATGTACTTCAGCCATGGTCATAGCACAGTGGTAGTACATAGGTCTCATAGTCATAGGGTCCAGGGTTTAACCCTAGGCCACAGCAAACTTCCTGTCCGACACATGTTAGCCAACCAATGTGTGGATAGCCATAAACCTTAGTGGGATGAGCAGCTTGAGACTCAGAGAATGTGGTGGTTGTATCGGTTTCAGAAATACCAGGAATCTAAGGCGCCAGCTGCTGTGATATGACTATAATACTGTTAAATTGAGTTGCGTTAAACTTCATTTAATCAATCAATCATGTACTTGCTCAGTATCTCTAGTACTATGTCGTGACTGAACGCCTTGCTAAAGGACATACTCAGGTCCTGAATTTACCCACATGATAAGTGGCATGGCTATGACTCCCCATGAGGACAATTGTTAATAATGGCTTGAGCTTAGAATGTGACCTCTAGAGTGCATGCAAGCATGTTTAAAAAAAATATTCATTTCTTGCACTTTACTTAATTCCATACTGTAGGTTCTATGCATATGATTTATTCATCTGATTTGTGTTAAGAAAGATGAATAACATTTCGAGATTTCAAAGCATAAAATGTCTTTTCATGTTGCATAAAAGCAGTAAATATCTCTTGTGGGATATTGCTTTCTCTTGGAAAATGTGGAGGGCTAAAACATAAGTTCTTGTTCTGTAGGGTCTTTCATTTACTATCTGTCATCTCTGTTTCATTCTATTTTTAGCCATTGTGGTATGAACAGATTATTCTTTATCCGTTGTCAGTACATTTTGAATATTTGGTGTGATTGTTTGAGAAATGTTTGTCAATCATTATTTGTCAGATTCAGAGGTATAAATCCCTTTCTTAGAAGCATATTATAATTGTCCATATTGATGTTCCAAAGTAATTCAATAAGAACAACTAGCACACATATTTTACCCCTAACATGATAATTCACACCCATATAATTTCCAAAATTGTTGAATTCAAATATCTCTTGACCAAATTTAATGGAAGGGCTTGTTTTCAGACTCTTGACAATTTCAAACCAACAAATATTCTTAATTAGGCTACAAGATCGGCACATCACATGGGTAAAATTAAGAAGTCCTGAATAGGCTACAAGATCGGCACATCACATGGGTAAAATTAAGATGTCCTGAAAAATTTTGCTGGTGGTTTCTAATGGGTCCTGGGTGCCGAGGTAAAAAGTTATAAACAATCAAAGAAGTTGAGACAACTTGATAAATATTATTGTTTGTCTTTGAAAGAAACAAAAAGCAATGTTTTTTATGTTATTACTTTTATGTGTGTGTGATTACGGTATTCACTGACCTTTTTCAACGCCGATGACAATCTAAATTTGATTCACTGGAAACGACGGCTCCGTTTTTAAAGGCTGTAGCCTCGCTAATCGTTAAGACAGCTATTCAAATCGGTGTTTGTTCTATGATATTTTTCGTATTATTTCTCGATTGAAGAAACATCATTTCAAGACTATTAAAATGAATAAACGTCGATAAAACATCAAAAGTACAAATTGAACTCAATCGCCTCCATTCTTGTTTATGTCGTCGACCATCCAATGTTCGCCCAAACGGATTGTTATTTACCGCGGGAAACCCCGGAACACCTGGTATATAGTATTATTGCCACATATTAAGTTGAATGTAGGGAATTACAATAAATAACTTTCCTGTAATACTCAAAACTTCATTTTGATTTATATGGGCGCTGTCCGTAATTAGCATTACATGGAACCAGTCAAAAGCGTTAAACCGGCCCATAAATAGTCAAAGCAGCCCGGGCCAAATTGTTCTTCTTATGCTTGAACATATATGTATAAAATAAATGTTTGTAACGATACACAATTAAAGTTTCCGAACTTCTATTCATATTTTTATGATGTAATTAAATTTTGTTGTTGCAGAAATTAAAACCTACGTATGAAAAATCGAATTTCTTTTATTCGCCATTACAAGAATGCTTGTAACGCTATTCTTTTACAAAATACGAATAAAAAAGAAATTTGTTAACTGTTGATAAAGCTTTTTCAATAAACTGTATGATACTTTGAAACATGCCCATAGCGGCCTTTCAGCATATTGATTTTCGACAATTATACATTGTTCGATGAACTTTCAAACTTGTGGAACCATCAAGCATTTATATACAGATGCTTTATAAATTCTTTATGAAGTATATGACAGCCGTAAGCTCAGTTGGTAGAGCACTTGACTTCTAATCGCACCATAATGGGCTCGAGCCCTTGCTTGACCAAACCAGCAAACTGATTGTCTTTTGGGTAAGACGTTAAATCGAGACCCCGTGTGACGTTGATTTACAACCACGGTAGCGACGATAGATGAACGAAAGAATCCTTTATGTGGTGCAAGTTTTAAATATATTGGGACAAATTAAATTACCGGTGTCCGTCCGCCTGACCAGTTTAACAGTTAAGTACACTACATGTCCCGGAACTAGATTTTGTTCAGGAGTTTTAAGAAAAGTCATTTTAAAAGAAGAAACATTCCACAACCTTACTGCTTGAATTATGAAAAACCTGTTCAATATTAACAAGTTATAACACTGGATCTATATTCAATACGTTGTCTAGCCACATCGTGTATCCCGGGAATTGGTTTCATCTCTCATTCGGGACTCATAATTCATTGGAACATATTGTGATTGTACCAGCGGGATAGTTTAAGTGATTTGAATTTTAAAAAAATCAGAGATATTGACTGTGTATATAACCATACCCCGGACGGATGCGTACTTTAAATGATGTTTGACTGACCCGGGATAAACTTAAAAGAGATATCCGAAGGTCAAAATTATTTTAATTTTATATCGAGTAAACAGAGACAAATTCAGTTTGCATATATTAAAATAATGATTTCAGAAGAACCATGAGCATCCTGGGTAATTTCACTCAAATATATTCAAAGATAAGCTTTGACGGTACAGTGCATATTGACTTTCTTTGACGACTTCACCTACGCTCGGACTCCACAAGAAAATATATTCTTGAAAATATAGCCTTGAATTCCCGTAGTATTTTCATACATAAACATTTATGAGTATTTATTGAAATACTCCGGGACCTTAATATTATTTCATTCAATTCTTAAGAATAAAAAGATGCATAAAAAGTACGTCATACCTACAGTTTGACAAGATATTGTTGCGCTCTTAATTACTCGATTATAAATGGAGGTTTATGGAATTCTTTCAACTCTACACATCGTAATATATCAACCTGGGGGACTGATAATCGAATATGAATATAAGTCCGAGTGTAATAAGTCATATTTGTACAAAAAAGGAATTCCTATGTTTTGTAAAGAAATTGGTATATGTGAAGTCTGAGACATCTTTGTCATGCTTTAGAAGCCAAAATGAAAGCAGAAAACACTGTAACAATTTCGCCTCCAAAGAACATTGAGGGGAAAAGAAAAATAGAGGAAATAACTTTTCTAACCTTATACGAATGCTTAACTCTTTCCCTATTTTTATTACGATAAGAGAGTCGGTGACAAGAAAAGACAAACGTGTTTTATATGGTGTCATCTTATCGTACAATCTAATATCAGTGAGTAAATCCAATGACGATTGGTCACTTATTCCATTTTCCGTCGATCGCTTCGTTTCTTGAATCACATGGGAACACATGTACCCCAGGACTCTTTCTGCTTCATTCTGTCGGCAATATTTACTCAAAGTTGCCATAGCTATCTATTTTTTCGCTGTATTGAACGTGTGCATTACCTCGAGACTCTTTCGGCTTTATTGCGACAGCAATATTAGTTTTAAGTGTTTTTGTTCAAATTGAAAGCATGACCGCGACAATTGTTTGTTTTTATCAAACATTTACTTAATGTGGCCTGGATTGTTTCATTCAAGATGATTTTCATAACCTTGTGAACTAACTTACCACTTTCAATTATCACCCCGGTACTTGGACAATTAAGACTATGTTTGGTTTGTCTTCTTTTCTCGCTGTACATATATTTTTTTCATTTATTTAAAATGTACGCTCAAAGCAACGACGATGCCATATCAAGCTCCGCCAAATGAACTAATACCTATAGATTTCATATATATGTATTCCAAGCGATCATTTCGTATCTGAATTTTCCCCGATACTTTGAAATTAAACTATTCACAACTCGATTCATTGCCCCTATTCTGTGCAATCAATATCAATCAGCCCAAAAGTAATTCCCTTGAAGCTTTACTAATGCTTACAGCTTTCGTCAGTAAATTTTGTTGTTGTTTTTTTTTTTCCTCATCTGGAGACAACGCCTACAGTGCCTTGAGATTATTTCTATTTTACTTACGGAAAAATTAAGTCAAACTGGCTATCTAAATTTCTCACATAAAGAACGTATTTGTTACCCCAGGACTCCCTAGGTTTGCTTACAACGGCCATGGTAACTTTATGAGCCCAGGGGTAAAAGAATTGTTGAGATTGATAACATCAACCCGGGACGGTTTTTTTTTCATTTATGACCCGTGAATGTCATACTCATTTGTAAACAGGAAATACGGTTAGATTAACTTATAAACATTCTCAATTCAAATAAAAAAACAATTAACAAAAATGCCAGAAAGGACATGGATTTTAAGTGTTCTATGTTTTTTAACACGAAACACGTTAATTTAAATGGAGTCGAAGATTAAATGCAATGTTATTAAGATTTAAATACATATAACTAATAATATGAAAATATTATTACATATGTCAGGCATCTCAGGGTCTCCTGGTTTACAGTCAAAACGACCGAAAGTCAAAACGGCCCAAACTTGTATTTGCATTTGGTCCAAAATCGGAAATTCTTCATAAAAGTTTATATTTGGATAATTTTTCAAGATCTACTTTTTGAAAATTTCCTTTTGATCCGTTTTCACAATCACTTTCGGGTCATTCCGACAAAATTACGGGCTTCTTTGACTTAAAAACGGTGTTCCGGGGTAAATAGTAACACAGTCCTTAACTACGCGGATGATATATTTTGCCCCCGCGAAATGATTAACAGAAATGATTTACATATTTAATTTTGATTTAAAATGAATTTTAACATCTATTATATTTGAAAATGCAAAAAGATTATGACGTTATGCAAAATACATAGGGAAGTATGGTCATTTCATAAGAACTGTCGACCTCAATTTTAGTACGTACTTTGGTTTTTTCCGCGCTATAAGTAGTTCGCGTTTAAAACGAAAAAAAAATGACTAAGTTAATGGTCGTTTTGCTTCAAAACTGTTAAATATACAAACACTGTATCTCAATCGTTCTTATTTATCAAATCAAGATACAATGGCATTCAGGGGTGGAAAATGGTTCGGGACTTTGTTAAAGAAATATCGTGCGATAGCAATGAGTCGCTTCCGAAGCTTTCAGCTTTAGGGATTCAAAAATGCTATTTGAGATGAAACCATCCAATGTGGTAGAAAATATTGTGGAAAAAGGAGAAAATTCTTTTTCTAAGCAGTTTCTTCTTTTTCCACGATAATTTTAAAGTATAAGTCACAGGGGTGTAGAAATATGAAAGGTTTTAAATTTAGATTTTTTATTTGGCGATTTGAACGTCGTGACTAACGCTTATTCAAGCTGTAGTTAAGAAGTTAGTTAAAAGGTACGCTAACCTTTATATATCTCTGACACAATATATTTTCATTTCTTTATAGTTGTTTGTAACCCCAGTCAAACTGCCATGTTTAATTCAGTGCGCGTGGTCTGCGCTTCATCAATTTGGCCTTATTTATTGCAGGGTGACCAGGATCGGCTAACAGTCGTGTAAGGAGGAAGAATCCGTAGATCAAGATCAGCAGGAGAGTTAAGTAGTTCAAAGCTATCAAATCCCTTGTATCAGACTAGACATAAACCAGTTCGGAAAAGGCAGCGTTCATTTTTATTTCTACTGTTGGAAGAATTCTAGGCTACACAGTGTCGATTCGGTAGAATTTTGTACAATTAAGACGTAGAAAATATTACAATAATTGTACAATTAAGACTTAGAAAATATTACAATAATTTGTACAATTAAGACGTAAAAAATATTACAATAATTTGTACAATTAAGACGTAGAAGATATTACACTAATTTGTACAATTAAGACGTAGAAAATATTACAATAATTTGTACAATTAAGACGTAGAAAATATTACAATGATTTGTACAATTAAGACGTAGAAAATATTACACTAATTTGTACAATTAAGACGTAGAAAATATTACAATAATTTCAACGCCATTCTGATACTATTTTGAGATATAATGAAGGTCGATCAGGCAATACTGGTGAAAAACTCGACAACTACAGGAAGCAAAAAAGAACATTTAATGATATTCAATATTTCCGTGAGTATGTTGTTAATATTTCGAACATGACTTCAAGTAAAAACCAACCAGATTTAGCGGCCATTCTTTAGAACTTTTCAGGGCAACTCTGGAGTTTAAAAGATGCATTTCAGGGTGAGAGTGTATCTCAAATTGTTCCAACAAATAAGGGAAAGTCACTAGAATTTCAAAATTGGATTAAATCAATAGATCGGTTCGCGTAATTGGCTTGAATTCCGGAAGATCAAAAATGTTTAATTGCGTTACAATATTCAGCCGGTATAGTAGCCGACTTTTTTCAAAGGTAATTGCAATCGCGTCCTACATGAAAATGGTAAAATTAAAAATTTGAACTAAGTTCGAGGTTCGCGTTCGTGACGGACTCCATGCATGGGTTTACCCTCCTATCTAGGGTTACACAGAATCCGAGTGAAAATGTACAAGTATTCGCGGAATGTTTCGTGAATCTTGCCACGCAAGCGTTTGTGGAACAATGGAGTCTGGTCATTGAGCACAAATTAATCGGATATTTCATTGATGGAAAAGAGACAACGCAGTAAAGATGCGGGTCATGCGAGAAAATCCAACAACTTTTCAAGATGCTGTAAAAGCCGCAACGTTTGCTAGTAAAACGGTTTCAATTGCGAGTACATAATATCCAGAATATTCGTGACGAAGAGCCGATGGAGGTCGCAAAACAATGTTATATGTGATATCGTTATGGACACATGATGAGAGATTGTCGTTTTAACAACGATGGTAAATCCAAAAGAAACAAGTAAATTCGTTGAATTGATATCCCCCGCCGAAAACATTTTGTTTGTCAAAGGATCATATCAATCTTAGGGACAGGTAATCTTCTATCTACATCAACCAAGGACATGGTATTACTTGTCTGATAAACCTAGCCTTTATCAGTCATTTAATTTTATAAACCTTATATCAGTCTGTTATTTGTGTACAACCAATAGTTTTAAAGAAATAGCGCGGAACTGAATTCGACTTCAACCTCTCCGCATTTAGAAGAGAATTAACCTTGTTATCCTCAATTGACCAATCGCGGCTGTTAATCAAGGAATCAACCGACCAATCAAATCATTTATTCACCCCGGACCGGAGCTTTCAACTCCAACGATGGTCGCCATATTTGTCATCCTTTTTGTTGGTTTGGCGACTTAAACGTCGTAACTACAGCTTATTCAAGCTGTAGTTACGACGTTTAGGTCGCCAATCTAACATTTTACCTTTTTTGATACATGCTATTGACCATAGTTTTTTTTTTTTTTTTTTTTTTCAAAATAACGCTGTTTAAAATCGAAGCGGGACTTCCTGTTGGTGTCAATGGGTGTGGCCAAAGGAGTAAGTGGGCGGGGCCAGTGATTGGCCAACTATACTCAACGTTATTACAGAAACTGTTGTGTATTTGATAGCTATGCCATACCCGGCCTGCTGGCCGCTGATAAGCCCAGCCGTAACCCTTTCCTGTTTTATTGTTTGTTGGGGTTTTTTTTGTTTTTTTTTTTCTTTTTTTCTTTAATTTTAGACTGGTCCAAATTTAAAGAGGTTGGAGATGACATTAAAAATTGGATGTTATCTGAAATAAACCCATCTAATTGGATAGAAAACATTGTGGAAAAAGGAGAAATTACTTGTTACAATCAATTCCTTCCTTTTCCACAATGTTTTCTCAAGAGTAAAATTATAACAATGTATAATCCTGGGTTTGAACAGGAAATGGTTAATACTGTACAGATAAATGATTTAATTTTTAGTTTCGTCTATCAAAAGCGAGCGATCTGATAGGTCGAAAAAAATATTTATAACTCCATGTACAAAATGTTGAGCACAAAGTGATTTTGTATGCTTCCACACAAAATAGTCCCATACAAAAAGGTATCAAAATTTGAAAAGGTTTTGTTTTTTTCGCTCGATGCTATTGAATTATCAGAAATGAAGCATCTCTTTAATAATACCTTGCATCTTGCATTAGTCTTTCAATGAAACTGTTAATCTATTTCCAGACGACAAAATATTAAACTCATCTAAAATTAAAGAAGTGCACATGACATTTCAAACCTCGTTAAATCGGAAAATACATACAGAATAGGGTACAAACATTCTGAAGAAAAGGAGAAATTTCTCCGAATCCAACAAAATGTTTCCCTGATCGTATCTCTGCATGGCGAGTGGGAATGGGTTAAACGAATTGTGGCGTTTTTTCTAGCTTCTCATCGTTCATGTTCGTAAAATGTTCTTTGGGCTTTTATTATAATCGTCTTAGCATGGTGGACCTTTTTTGCATTGAAATCTTTAAATGTTATCTACTCATAACCAACAGGCCAATTTTTTTACAGACCTTCACATGGATGTTCCTTGGATGACCCTTCTCAAAATTGATAGCGAAATTTTGATCGGCCAATAAATATGGGTGTAGCAGGTATGGACTTTGCTCTTTTTAAATTCTTTAAAAAATAATCTTCTCCTGGTCATCTGGTCTAATTGGGTTTAAACCATGAAGACATAACACATTTCAATAGGAGTTTGAATATCAGCATAGTAGAATGGTGCTTATAATTATACTTTGAATTAGCTAAACGTCGCCTTCTCTTAAACTGTTTCACTTGCAAAAGATTCTAGATTTATGGGAATATATTGATAAAAAGGAGATAATGTTGACAATAGGTTTTGTTTTCAATTGACGAATTATGCCGCGGCCGTAGCGCGTACGTCTCCTAGTCAAGGGGTCCCGGTTTGATCCCCGGTCGCGGCGAATATCCTAATTGACATTTGTCTGCAATGGGTGGATAATCATTAACCGAAGTGGGATGAGCAGCTTGAGACACGGAAAGGATTTAGTAATAGTACTGGTGTAGGAAATAACAGGAATCCATGGTTAGGTGCTCCAACCGCCGCGAAAAACCCTTCAATCAATTAATCAATCAATTAACGGATTGCGAAAGCCTATCAAAGAACCATTTGACCAATCAAATCATTCATTTAGACCGAAATGGAATTTAGAACTCCATCATTTGCCAACATTTTATTGAATTGGTGACTCAAACGCTTCTTTACGCTATAGCAGTACGACGTTTAGGTCGTCAACCAACCATTTTACTTTTTTGATACATATTAAAGGCTATAAATGGTGCTAAAACGCTGTTTACTATCGAAGTATAACTTTAACCTATTCCCACACAATGACGCTTTTTGACGCCCCACAAGAAGAAATACTGTGGAAAACATTATGGAAAATGCAGAAATTGCTTGTTACAAGCAATTTCTTCATTATCCATAATGTTTTCTACCCCCAAGAGACAGAGATTTTAAAGATTTCATCAACTTAAAATTGTCATCGGCAACTTTCAGTAGGCGTGGCCGGTGATCTGTGAATTGACCAATCGCTGGCCCCGTCCACCGACTCCATTAGTCTAACCTATTATCTCCAACAGGAAGTTCCGATTCGATATCTAACGGCGTCATTTTACAAAATCTGTGGCAAGTATCATGTAACAAAAAAGTTTAATCTTAGTTAGTGACCTAAACGTCGTAACTGCAGCTTGAATAAGTTGTAGTTACGCCGTTTAGGTCGCCAAACCAACAAAAGAGGTCAACAAAAATGGCGGCCAAATCGGAGTTCATTACTCACATCTGGTGTTAATGATTTATTTGATTGGTCAACTGTTTATTTGATTGACAGCCGAACTCGGTTATTTGACGGACCGTTTTACTGTATCAAATGTCAATACATTTTAAATATTTGACCAGACACATAAAATTATAGGCATATTTTCGGCGAGTGACCTAAATGTCGTAGCTACAACTTGGATACATGTCAAACATTTTATAAGAATTTATCACTTATTCTGCTTAGATTTTACTCTATCAAGCATCATAATAAAGTGACATCAGGAAACCGTAGAAAGTATCAACTGTTTTACCTCAATTCGTTCTTCCGTCCACCTCTCCCTACCCAACATTTTTCGTAGCTTTTTTTCCCCAATTATTAACGGTATTGGTTTGAAACATAGGTTGTAGATACATTAGGGGTCCTACATGGCGCTTACTGAGATCGGGCATCTACTTCTATTTACGTCTTTGTTGTTTTTTTTTTTTTTGGCATTGCCTCTTGTAATTATCTATTATAGGGTTAATTCACGTTTTTGAGGGCGTTAACATTTGCAGAGACCCGAAAAATGGTTTAACGACCGAGTGCGAAGCACGAGGTCGTTAAACCATTTTGAGGGTCTCTGCAAATGTTAACGCCCTCAAAAAACGTGAATTAATGCTATTATTGCATTATGCACATATTTTATCTACCTATATATATGAAAATATGCCTAAATATTAAGTTTAAACATATATATGGGTCGATGATTGAATCGACCTTTTCTTCTAAAGACCAGGATTTTACCGTTTTTGACCGGATTATAAGAGGGCTATTTTTAGCAGATCCTATTTATGCATCTCCGGGGCCAAACATTAATTTGACGTCTCGCTTAGATTGATTTTCATGGATTTTCACAGTGAATTATTCAAAGTATCTGATTAAAATAAACATCATGGAGTTTAAACGACTTGTATGCGAAGGCAAGGAGCCATTTATTTCGAAATTAATACTGTTTGGCAACAGAATCGACGTTTTTGCTTCCGCAGTATGAATGGAGTGGGTGGGGTGTTCAATCCATTGGTTTACTAAAATCTCGATAGTTCTGAGATTTTCTGTTAGACTTTCCGCATTATATACTCTTATCATCAGTGAATAAACCCCAAACAAGTACGTTCTAGGATGGCGAAAGAGAAACTGTAACAGGAATGGTTACCAGGACTCAGGATTCAACATGATTATCATGAACAGATTTGGTTCAGTGGAAAAACACTGAACTACAGTGTCAGGGATCATAGGTCCAATTTCCCACTTCTTCAGTAGCTTGGTTCAAACTTGATTGGGGAATGCTGGAATGTCCACATGATGGTAGTTGTTGAGTGAGATGACAAACTAAACAGAGCCAACATCAACATCATTGCAAGATCATTGCAGTAAGTATTATCTGGATTTCTTTCTTTCTTTTTTTTTTTTGATCATGCAAACATTTACTTACCACATTACTAGATTTCTAGATAGATAGAGCAACAAACAATTTAACTTTTGGTTCTTCAATTTTAAATCTATAGAAATTACAAATATTAACAATCTATATTATTGAAAATCAAATTAATGAAAGACATTTGCTTTGTTGATGATAAGCATGGTTCAAATATTAAAATCAAACCACTGAAAATAAGGAAAATCATGTCTTTTAAGTTCTTTATATGTTGAATAACTTATTTAATTTTATGTACAGGAATTGAGAGAAAAAAAAACAACAATTGACAATTCATCTGAAAATAAAGTACATTTAAAATCAAATTACAATTAAGTTCTATTTGAATGCTGAATTGTTTTAACTAGTCTAAGGATTTCTTAATCTATTTCCTAGTTTATAAGAGGAAATAATCCCTATGAAAAGGATGAAATTAAACAGGCCTAAACAAATATTACCATTTTGACATTGTTTTGTGAAAAAAGTTGCAATATAGAGTAAGAAATATTTGATAGAAGTTTGCAAAGTGGGTATTAAGGTTTTTTTTGTCTTTTTTTTCAGCTATATCGTGACACATTATGACAGCACAGAGAAAGATGGGGATTTATTGTCCAGAATAAAAATGAAAGTGACAGTTTCCTCCAGTGATGTTAAAAGTATTATTTGCCATTGATGGGAAGGAAAACGTCTCATTTATAAGAGTGTTCCTGGCATAATTTGACCCTGGTGCTTGAGTGCATTTTTTCTTGGGGCTAGTTGGTGTGATTTTCTGCTCATCTTTTGAACATGAAATAGCAGAGCCCAACACCCCTGAACATGCCCTTTTCTGGGCGGAAGTTTGACCACTAATGTAATGTTTCAGGGACTCTTCTCTTTTATGCTTGGTTAATTTGCAAATGTGCTGGACATCAACTCCTCCTTGATACATCACAGTTATTGCTGTAGCTCTGACTGAGTGGTTAGTGTAAATCTGTGATAGGGATGTAGCTTTTGAAATAGAAGACATGATTGAACCTAATTTATTTTTCCCTAGCACAGTTTCCCCAAACCATTGTCCAGAATTTCTCCAGTTTTTCAATGGTTTTTGGAAAAGTGCTTCATTTGAGGGATACAATTTCATTAAAAGAAATTTATATACTTGAACGATATTGAGGCTTGAACTCCCTAATGTTATGCTATATGCTCTCACATCAGAATAATCCCAAGCCTTGCTGGATGAGCCGCCTTTCCAGTTTTTTGATGCTTGGGGATTATTCTCTGTGAGATATTCAATTCCACAATCATCTTTTTTTATACACAGTGAACTTTTTGTTAGCTCTCTGAATCCTTCTCTGCCCCTCCTAGCAAAGAAGTAGCAGAGAAGGAACCAGAAAGTATGGATTAAAATTTCTGGGTCTGTTTCATACTTTGAAAAATAACTTTCTAATTTTTTCAAATCGCCTTCTTCGATTGCTGGATGGTGAGATGTTCTACCTGTTCCAACCCACTTTTTGCACATTGTTTCTAATGTGATGTTTGCTCTCTTAAAATGGTTTCCATCAATAATATTAAATGCTCTGCTGAGCGGTGGGGAAGTAATGGCCCTATTAATGCCGGCTCTTATGCTCCTTAGTGTTCCAGGCGAAAACATCTTTTGGTCAACTTGTCTGACTTCAGCATAGAAATGTCTTAATAAGCTATCCAATTCTTCTTCATGTATAGTAGCCAAGTCCACCTGTATCCCTTTTTTCTGCTGCCATTCTACAAAAATGGAGTAATTGACTAATTCTATAAATTTGCTAGAGAAATGTTTTTTTTTTCTGGATAATATTTTTTTCTCAATCAAAAATAAGTGTTCTGATTGGCAAAAAATAAATTATTCATTTCTACTACATGAATAAAATTTTGCAGAAAGTCTTATGTAGTGTGATATTAAAATACTGTGTATCTTTACCTTTATGCCTGATCTTATTTTGATAATTAGAAATTGGAATAAGATTTTTCTTTCAATTTATGGAAATATGACAAAGATCTAAATAAGATATACTGTATGAATCTGTTTTTCTTAATCCTGCTGTTCATTTCCATTCTGTTTTATAAATCCATAAATTCAAAAAAATATTCTCTCTTACCCAGAATGGTTTTGAAATCAACAAGCTGTTATTTGTAAAATTGAGGGGAAAAATGAATCCAAGCATATTATTTAAAACTCTTTACCTCTTTTCTGTTTTACAGAATTTCAGACCTTCCCAATTCAATTAATTTATAGATCAAAATGTAAAGTGGATTTAATTTGAAAAATAGCCATTCAGTAGGGTAGAAAAAAGTGTGGACTAATAAGAAATTGCTTGTCACAAGCAATTTCTTCCTTTTTCAGACTCTTTTCTCAATCATAAAATCAAGGGCCGGTAAAAAAGGATTATACAGGAAAGTGTTAAAAAAGAAGAAACCACTGATAAAAAAAATATTTTTTTTTACTCCAATAGAAACTTTATTCATTCCAACATGAACAAAATTAAAGATATTTTATGCAGTGGGATATTAAATATTTTTAATCTTTTGTCCATGTCATAAAATTGCAAAATATTGGGAAGATTATCTTTTTAATTGACAGAAATATGACATAAAAATCTGAATCACACATATTGTAGCAATCCATTTTTCTTAATTCTACTTTTTGATTCATTTTTATTTCATACATCCATAAATTGAGAGAAAATCTCTTACTTAGAATGATGTTGCAAATGTACTTGAAATTAATGAAAATAGACAATTTTTGTCTATATTTATATTGAATGACTATATATATAAGGGTCGGGCAACACTATTGTAAGTGCCTATAAATGTATAGGCACCTACAATAGTGATACACTGACCCATAGATATGATATTATATGACTTGAGACTTTATAGAACTATAGTTAATTTTCAACTGATTATGCATAAGTTAACAAAATGCATTTAGTACAGTATTGATGGATACATATAAAAATTGATTATAAGTTAAAAATTCATATTTTGATAGACAATTTTGATGTATCAAAGGTTGCTAATCATACCTTTAAATTTCTTCAGGGCCCATTTTGTTGCTCTGTTTGTTGCTTCTGGTTTAACACTTTCATCAAGTTCATCTAATTGTGCAGCAGAAAGTTCTAAAGTACTAACACTATCAATATGGCTAGGTTCTTCCATCTTGAAGGCCACTGTAATATAGCATATAGGTCGTTATACTGTTTTTCATGTTTTCCACAATCTAGTCAGATGCTGCAAATCTGGATTTTTTTATGTATACATGTATAGTGTCTCTGCTACTGTTAACTCTTGTCATGCGGAACCATGAGTATTCTTGCTATTACAGGAGTTACAGGAGGTATAGACAAAAATCAGTCTGCGTATTATATATACAGTCTGATCTTAGTCTATACCACCTGATTCTTCTTGAAAATTATTTTTATTCAATATACAAAGTGATTCTGATATATATTATGCCAACTGATTTCAGCACTTTGATTGGATTTCAAATTTGCCTATATTTTTTTTAGCTTGACAATGGTTAACTCCCTCAAAAAATGACAGAAAATATTCCTTGTTATTTATAATGCCAGGTAATGGTTTTAATTAGTTTTGGAACCGAGATGCTAACTATAGTTTTGTTTATTTTGTTGTTTGGTTGTTGTTTGGTTGTTGTTGTTGTTGTGGTAGTTGTACATGTGTGTGTACATAATAAATATATGTCTCATTATTTACCTGTCTCAGGGTCTTTTACAGGCTCCTCTTGTCCCCAATAATCATCAAATAGGGAAAGCAGCATATCTTCTGGTATTTCGTTCAAATCTATGATTGTGCTACTGCTGTCATCTGCAATTGAAAAATAAAGAAAATGCTTACTGAAGCCTAAAGAACGATTTTGCTAAAAAGAATTAAATTAATTAGTTCAATTCCGTTTTTAGGTATATAGAACAACAAGTGAATTTAGTATAGGGGTAACCGTGGGAATAAAGTACTAGGTCAACTTTACTACAAAACTATGCGTGGGAATTAGGTCATGTTTACTACGTAGAATCAATGAAAGGGGGGGGGGGTACGGATTAAAACAGTACGTTCACGCTCATTAGAACTTAATGAACACTTCACATAGATTCATAGAAAATCTAGGTTTTTGAAATAATTCTCAGATTAACTTTTTGTTATTAAATTATTACCAAAAGTCGATTGTTTGTCAGTCTCTCGAACCCTTTCCTCCGCCGGGCTGGTGCGTTGGATTTGATGACGGAAAACGTCCTGCATAGATCCATCTGTTAGGGATCGAATTTGATATTTGTCCACTGGCCAATCTTTTAAAATATTCACAATTGTGAAAATGCCCTTCTTTGGTTCTTTCACAAGCCTACATCGTTCGCCAACTTTTGGCCAAAAAGCTAGGTGAATGGAAGGATCAGCGTCCATTGTTTATCTTACGGCCCGGATCGAGGATAAGTCAGTATTAAAAGCCGGGCGTTAACGGCGCGTGATTTTACTGATTAATACACGTTTTCTACTGTTAACGACCGGGTTTTGTCCGTTAACGCATGCCTATAACGACCCGAAAACGAACTTTTCATGCAATAATTCGTCTATATTTTTCCCTCATGCTTAAATATAGACATCTTGAAACTCGGTATACAGGTTTAAAAATGGGTCCTACAACATCGCTTATGTCAATCGCGTATGTCAATCAAGGAATAAATCGGAGCAAATGAAATCATTCAGTCAGTCCGGCATTGAGCTTTGAACTCCGATATTGGCCGCCATTTTTTGTGAAACATTTTGTTTGTTTGGCGATTCAAGCGTCCTAACTACAGATTATTCGAGCTGTAGTTACGACGTTTATGTCGCAAACATACAATTCTAGTTTATTATTATATGCTACAGGCTACAAATTTTACAAAATAACGCCTTTTTAAATCGAAGCGGAACTTCCTGTTAGAGTCAATTGGCGGGGCTGACGGAGTAAGTGGGCGGGGCTGACGGAGAAATTGGGCGGGGCCAGCGGTTGGTCAGTTTAAGTCGGCACTAAATCTGTTTCCCATTTACGATTAATTTTGGACATTATCTGGAATATAGAGAAAATTATGTTACCATAGCGATGTTGCATTTAGCTGCGGATTAAATCTTTTGATGTTGTTTGAGACCAAAGGTCGAGTGTGGTAACATATGAACTATCTTTTTTAATGATAAAGCGTTCTTTAAATTAAGATTTTTAAGATAAAGCGTTCTTTAGATTAAGAAATTGAAAATAAAGCTTTCTTTAGATTAAGATTTTTAATCCGCTAAATCAGAATCTCATGAACTCTAAATAAGGAATTTAAGAGTACTCAGCATTTGCTGAAACCAGTAGTCCTGACAAAGTCGATTGTTTTCTTTCAACATAACAAATATCGTTCTTTAGGGAGCCCCAAAAATCTTTTTTATCGGAATTTTTCATCTCTGAACTCAATTGGAAAACACACTCGGCCATTTCCGTAAACTTTGGGAACAGACCTTGGACGTATAACATGTGAAGCCAACGTTGAATTTTGTTAGACACAAACAATGTAAGTAAACGTATTTCGAAATCGGGTAATCTCAGTAAAAAAAATTTCTCAAAGCAATTTCATAAGGGTCAAATAGAAGAAAAAATCAAGAATCTGACAGTGTCTTTTTTTTATTCATTATTTTTATTTTCAGTTCCATGCCCTTCACTTGTTACCACTGCCCTTTCGAAGGAAGTTTTGAAAATGTTGTGAAGCATTCAGAACAGGACCATTCCAACCAGATATCAAAAGTGCGCAGGAGAGAGATAAATGAAAAGACTGGCCAAAAAGGTTTGAAAACTCTGAGCTTTAACATAATTCCGGATATTGTAAAAAACTCAAACCAAGATATAATCCCCATTTACGATCATGGAACACACAAGATAAACCTCATCAACATAGAAAACCAGGATTTTGGAATTAGCAATCTTTCTATCGATGATATCCCTGATTTTGAATGCATGAGTCCTGTACATAAACAATTACGAAGTTCGACACCCCTTAAAGTCGTTCAAAAAGCTCCGACCGTAATTCCAGATATTTCAATTGGATGTGCTGAAACAGATGATACGGATATGGACTCTTCTCTTTCTGCACGAGACATGGAAATAATGGCCGAAATGAAGAGTTTGCTCCCAGATGTGATTAAGTCATTGAGAAACGTTGATCAACTTGGTAATTGGTTATCTTTTCATCAGATGGTCAAGGAAGGTCGGTTCCCGATGGAAAACATTGCATTTCATCTATTTATGGATGTGTGTAAATTCTACTCTCTTGAAAATACCTCTTCAATGCGTTTCACACCAATAGTCAAGCGTTTTTGGCGAGTAGGATATTGTCTTTTTCATGGCAAATGGTTACATTTTATGAGTGGGCCCAAAAACCTTGGTCAGAAAATTGCCAGTCCTGAAGAAGAGGTCACATCTGAAAATGCCAAAATAAATTTTGCAGTTCCGTACAGAGCAACTGTTGGAACCAGGAATAGGGCGTTTGACGAAGACGACGTAAAACCTGGCTTACTCACACCGATGATCGATAAATTAGCGGAACAAACAGACGAAAACAAAACTTATAAACTCTGCGTTGACGGAAAAAAGATAAACGCTGGAAAATGTAAGACAAGTGGTGATATTGACCTGTTTGGCTTTGAAAAGTCACCTACGCTGAAGAAAAGCTAAATTGCAATCAGAAATATTTTTGCTAAAATCTGTGTCAGACATTCTTGACAGCGTATCCATACGTAGGAAGGTGCACTTAGAAGATATATCACTTGATGAAAGAGATAGTTTAGTGCATCTTCTTCTTGAAAAGTTGAAGGTAGTGGGTGAAAAAATACGCACTTTGAGAGAAACTAAATTAAACAAAGATCTCGTGCTAGAAAAGTTGAAGAAACAGAGTGGACCTGACTGGCGAAAATCGAAATTTGTTTTTGTTATCAGCTCCCTTGAAACAGATTTATTTGACATATCCAATTGCATAAAATATATGCTCAGTATTGTTGACGACATTGGGTTAATGGTTGCATCATTAAGAAACGCAGAACACCTTTACTCGCGAAGTAAGCATGTGCCGCTGAAAACACAGAGCAATTATGTTCACTTGTCTGGTGCATGCAGTGAAGCTGATTTGACAGAGCATAGGAAAATAAAACAACAAAGTGAAAGGTGGCATGAAATTCGTAAATCTGCGAAAGTTACAGGAAGTTCACTTAATAGTGCCCTCGGTTTAGGTTCATTAAAACAACAGCTAGAACACTCGCTCTATACAACAAATCAAGTCTGCACCGTTCACAATTTGTTATGAAAATAATAACTACACCGTTCACAACACACAGAAACTGCACCGTTGTGTCTGCATATTTTCACTGTGACCGCACCGTTGTATGATTATTTTCTAAACACAGCGTTTGTGGCCATTCTGAACAATTTTGTTTAAAATAGCCGTAGCCATAGGAAAGAGCATGTTAAAAACATCCAAGTTACATCGATATTTTGTTTCCTAGTTCGCTTTTTACTATATAATCATCTTTAAAAGGGCAACTTTCTCGCTTCGAAAAAAAATTTCCGTGTTGGGCTGTGTTTGCACAACGACCGACGGCGATAGGGCAACACTGGTACTTTGATATATAGAACCGTGGATAGGTATACATTTCTCCTGTACGATTATATAAGTATCTAGACAAGATACGGTCATTTAAGGAAATATTATCGACGAAAAACTAAGACACCTACCTCTCACGTTGTTCCATGGACGCCATCTTTGATTGACCACTCAAAACCACCGTACAAACTACACAAATCTAACGGACAGCTTACAACACAGTGTTTATGACCACGCTAATATCTTTATTACAGTATCGTGTTGACATATTTACATGACGTATACATAATTCAATGTACACACGTTATCTAAAAGTAAACCCTTACGATGCATTTTACTAGCAACTTATAAATTAGAACTTACAATATAGCCAGTCTAAACTCTAAGTTCTAACATCTAATTAGTACATTCTAATTCTTAATATCTAAGTTGTAAAATATAGTTTCTAAGTTCTATTATCTAGTTTCTTCTATATTATAGAAGTTCTAATATCTAAGTTCAAATATCTAAGTTCTAATATCTAAGTTCTAATATCTAAGTTCTAAAATCTTAGTTCCAATATTTTTGTAAGTAATAAAAGTAAAGACTTGTCAGAGCCCCAGCCTACTACTGGTGATACCCAGGAAAAACACAATTAAGTGAACTTTGTCGTGATATAACTAAAAGATGGTTTAAAGTTGCGTTAACTCTATACAAACAAAAATTTAAAGACACTCTCAGTACTTTTCATATTTATTTCTAAATTTTGTTCTCTGTTCTAATATAAAGAATCTAAGTTTTAATTTCTAAGATTTAAGAATTAATTTCTAAGATCTTATTTCCGAGTTCTAAATATAAATGGCAGTTATAGGCTTCCGTAAGTTTCCTTTGTAGCCCTAACGATGTTATTATAGAATGTTTGTAAGATGCATTTTACCACAATTGCTTTCTATAGCGGATATCGCCATTTTGGAATTTTATCACGTGAATATTTTAAAAATAGTCCTACGATGTACATCGTTTGATTCGTACAATTGAACGAGGAGTTTCGATTGCTCTGAACTGAACGACATCTCAGCATAATAAAAAACACAGATGGCGTTATCAGGTTGCCATGTTATTCAAGTGCGATGTACATCGTTTGATTCGTACAATTGAACGAGGAGTTTCTATTGCTCTGAACTGAACGACATCTCAGCATTACCCAAAACACAGATGGCGTTATCAGATTGCCATGTTATTCAAGTGCGATGTACATCGTTTGATTCGTTCAATTGAACGAGGAGTTTCGATTGCTCTGAACTGAACGACATCTCAATATAACCAAAAACACAGATGACGTTATCAGGTTGCCATGTTATTCAAGTGCGATGTACATCGTTTGATTCGTACAATTGAACGAGGAGTTTCAATTGCTCTGAACTGAACGACATCTCAGCATAACCCAAAACACAGATGGCGTTATCAGGTTGCCATGTTATTCAAGTGCGAAATGTCGTTTTTCATAGATGAATAACCGTTTGTTTTTTCGTGTACGATCGATATATCTATCATGCCGCGAACAACAAAAGCTATATTTTCATAGATGGTGTCGCGGAGGCAACAATTTGTAAAAGCACGCCACTTCGCGCGTGACTTACATGGCAACATGATAACGTCACCACTATACTTGGTCCCGTCGAAATGAACGATAGCAGCGCTTAAAGGAAGGTATCGATGTTTCTGAAACCTACATAAAAATAAAATTAAAAAAAAAAAAACATTTGCCCAAAAATACGCCGAAAGAACATTTAATACTTAAATATGAGTCAAATATAACTTCACGGTAATCTGATAGACTGAAAATGGCTTTTATGGTTCTGAAGGAAAGCTTCAGCGGAATTTCATGATATTTTCGGTTTATCGGATTTCGGTTTTCGACACCACATGACCTCAGTTGTATATGGCCCAAAGTCAACAGAAGGTTGCAAACCAACGAAAAAACAACCAACGTCCTAAACTATGTCACAATAAGTGGTGAGCGCATAACTACGGTAAGTGTCTATGTTCATATTAACTCTTACGACAGTTTTGGACTGATCTTTACCGGTTAACGAACATTGTCCCCGATGACGTAACGATGACTTTGGTTTCAGCGAGATCGTCTGAATGCGGGATTCAACGCGTGAATGACCTTATATCCGTTGAAACTATCTCGAAGTAATCTAAAAATTGATTAACAGCATACGGAGGCTTGTAGGGAAATACCCCGGTTTATTCTGATAAACGACTTCTGAATTTCGCAAAACTGATTTCAGAATATCAGAATTGGCAACTTTATTTGTATTCTAACAGCATAAAAGAGGGGGAAAAAATCTGTGACATGATTAAAACATCGATACCTACCTATAATTAATCTATCAAAACAATAGTTTGTCGGTTCGGTTGGTGGAATAATCACCTAAAAGCATCATGGAAAATGTTTTAAGAAATATTGACCTAGAAAACTATTTATCCCGGAGCTTTTAATTCATATAGAATTTTGTATTCGTGTCAAAGTTTCATGGAAATCTGCTCACGGGCCGGTCCAATGTCCTCAGAGGAGTAACTGAGAGTTCTATACAGGGGTCGACACTAACTTTACTTCATTGGGACCCCACAGGAATCCCTACCTTTTACTTCAGGGTTTCCTCCAGATAATCAGGGATCCCTCATTGATATACATTAACCCATTCACACGTACTCCTGCCTTTCTAAGTCAAACTTTTTAAAAAGAGCCTCGGAAAACATTGTGGAAAATGAAGAAATTGCTTGTTACAAGCAATTTCTTCATTATCCACAATGTTTTCTACAAAAACAAGCAAAAAAATTCAGGAGAGTGCATTAGTTGATGCATTAAGATCAATTGTACTGGAGAAATATTAAAGGGTCCTGACGGAATCCCTAGCCTGAAATTGCACGGACCCCTTCCTATTTTCAGGGATTCTCGGGATCCCGGAACCCTGTTAATGTTGATAGGATTAGTAGAGCTTCTTTTTTATTATTTTCTTTCTTTCCTCTTGTTTTTTAAATTGACAGCGGTAAATTGTCATTTCGGGAAAGAACGGCCATCTCTTTTTCCTCTGTTTTATTGGGATCAAATAACTCTTGTTAGGACGGCGTAACCAATTAAGGAAGTGCAATCCCATTTAGCATCATTTCCTGAATTGCATCAAAAACAGGTTATTGCGCATTTAAAATCGTGCTGAGTTGAAGTAAATGGTACAGTGTACATAGCTTTAGATACATATCGTCGTTAGGCTACAAAATGTCGTAAATATAGTTTTATTCAAGCTGTATTTACGACATTTTGTTGCCCAACGACGAAACGCAGAGAATTCCGACAAAACAAATTTCAACGAACCGTCCTATTGTATTCAAGGGCTGTTCAAAAACTGTGAGGCAAGTTTCATAAAACCCAGTAGAAAACTCTGCTAGTAGGCTGTGACTGAATACCTAATTGTTTATCCGCATATTGTGCTAACTTTTAACCCTTTTCAGGCTGAATCCGGAACATTTCTGTTTTGGCAGGAGGTATAGAAAAAGATCAGCCTACACAAACGTGCAGTCTGATCTTTGTCTACACCACCTGTCCGTGCCCTGCATGTAAAAGTTTTTTATAGATTTGATTTTCTGTTAGAAAAAATATTGACCTACATTTGTACTTCTGATGCTCTCAGTCCTTTGATTTAAGTCTTAAATAGGTTTATTCAGCATGACAAGTGTATCAACTGCTAAAGACCTGTGCCCAAAAGGAGAATTATTAATTGTGAAACACGAGTGTTGCTACGAGCGGCTTTAAAATTCTCAACTGAGTCCATGTTAGTAGGTTTATAAAAGAAAACGAAAGTGATTTATATTTTTGTCCCAAGTGACGCGGTATAAAAGTATGTGGGGAAATAAGTAAGAAAGACATTCTTCCTAAGTTACAAGACATTTTTGTCAGAAATTTTGCCTCTTGCACGCAAAACAGTATTTTCTACGATTAACGATTAATCTTCCAATAGTGAGAACTGGCCGCGTTGAGATTAATGCAAGCTACTGCTTGTATATTTAGATTAAATATCCCGCTGTCTTTTCTATAATATATAAAGTCGTTAGAAAATTAACCTAGTTCTTATAAAAGTCTTTCGAAGAAATAACCAATGAAACTTTTTCCGTTTTTGCGACTGACGTGAGCCACAGTGTAAGAAGTTGGTGCTTTTTCAGCTTTTATGTTTTCATCTCAAATGTGTTTTGCCTTCTTCAGCATACTGAATACAATCGATATTGCTCGAGATACTACTTCTTTAAGCGACTCCGTTTATTCTACGTTTATTCTACGTTTATTCTACGTTTATTCTACGTTTATTCAGCGTGCAAAATCAAAATCCATTTTTTAAAAGCAAAAGCTCTTAAGAAGGGATCTTTCTAAAAAGTAAAATCACAAACAAATCCTATACTGTTGAAACTCATTAGAATCGTCTCATAGGATTAAGCGAAAATTCTGTAATAATGTATGTTTGTGCACAAGCAATTCAATTCTTTATGTCTTCAATAAAAAAGAGAAAAAAATATATAAAAAATTAAAAAGAAAAATAAGTGACCTTTCTTTGAATCGGCAACTCTTTGGTCGTCCATTGTGTTGTCGCTTTATACAAACTTTACTGTAAAATAATATCTGAATATCTATGCACAATCATTTTACGTGTGTTTTTGTGAGTATTTAAAGTCATACCGAAGTAATGTTTTTTTTTTGGATTTTTTTACTATTATTACAAGTTGATTTTGAATGGGGTTTAACGCACCTAACCACGGATTCCTGGTATTTCTTACACCAACACTACCACTACATCCTTTCCAAGCCTCCAGCCGTAAAATCCAGCTTAGGCTTAGGATTATCCAACCATTGGTGGACGATAAATGTTCACGAAGTAATGAGACAGCCCTCGTAACCCAATTTCTGTTTGATTCTAAGTTTATAAAAATCTTAAAGAACTCTTAAGCAGGCTAACATCTATTTGTTTGGTGCAACGAAGGGTTAAAACTGTCTGTAGAATGGCTCTCGATCAACCGGAGCTCTAATCATCGATTCAGATCAGTATGCTGTTTTTCATTTTCATTCTTTTTTTTTTTCTCTCTCTTTTTTCATTCATTTCTTGATATAAGAATTATTTTGAGGTACTCCTTTTAATTCGCTATAATTTTATTTAATTTTAATTTTGTTACTCATTTTCTTTTTCTTTTTTTTTTTCATTTATTTCTTGATATAAGAATAATTTTGAGATACTCCTTTTCATTCGCTACAATTTTATTCAATTTTAACTTTTTTTACTCATTTTTTTTCTTTCTTTTCTGCTTCCTCTTTTTTCCTTTCTTTTTCTTTCATTTGTTCCCTTTCGATTTCTCTATTGTACTTTCGTCCATTATTTTTATTCTTTATTTCGCGCGTTTTTCTTTGGTACTTTTCCCCCCTTCTTTCTAGAACTGGCGATGTCCTGGAAGCGAGTGAATAAATGAACGGCACCGTGATATAACTGACAGAGTGTTCGATGCGATATTAAAATCCATTTTTAATAAACGAAATCGTCTCCTTTTTTCTCCCTTTTCCTCTTCTTTCTTGCATCGCTTCGCGAATTCATACAATGTGATTACTTTTTCGGTTGATACCTCTATGAAAAAAAAAAAAATTCTCTTCATCTCTTAATTTAAAGTCGGAATGCAACCGTCTGTCCCATTTTTCAGTGACGACCAATTACAGTGCGTACAGCACTTTGATTGATATAGGGAAGTATTTTTTATATGATATTTTTTTCCTTCTTAAAGATTTATAATATAGGGAAATATTTTTTATATCATTTTTTTCCTCCTGAATGATTTAATCGTTTCAATTGTATCAGATAACCTTAACCCTTTTCTCTCTCTCATCATCTTTATAATGATATAATGTTTAAATCCATATCTTTCCCCGATGGAGAAAACAGTTTTAACAATTTATCGTTTATTTGGTCTTTAATATCAATATGCAAAAGTAGGGTATGGGTGTAATTCTCTGGAAAGTACATTTTGTATTTTTCGATTTCTACTCATATTTCTTTACTTTTTGAGATCGAGTCGAATGCTTCTGGTTATTCAACGGAAATGTTCGCTAACCTTTAGCATTGACTTTTATATTCAAATAAGCTGATGACTTAACTTTAAGAACAATTACAATTACCTCTATGACCGAGCGTGTTATTTGAATGACTAGAGAACATTATAACGTAATCACTATTGTACTAATTTTATGTAAACAAACAAACTTAAAATTGGGGTTTGTCACAATTTTAATTCTCAAAACTTCTTTCCTAAATTGTAGGCTTATCCCTTAGAACTATTTTGATCTTTTAATTTCAATCGTCATATGTAAGCTTATAGGCCTCGAGAAAGGTGTTCCCTATACATCTTTGTGTGTGTATTGGGGAAAGATAAGTCTTTTATTTTCTTTTCCAAGAAAAATGAAGATTCACAAAAAGGTAAATGCTACAACCATTCAACAAGAACACCAGTTCTATGCAAATGAAGAGGCAGCATTTTATGAAGACATTGAAGAAATATCAACTGACCAGAAGGCCCCAGCATATTATGAGTTAGAGGAAGAGAAACCATCCACATCAACTCAGTTTACCGGTGAGATACAGTTTACAGGGAACCAGAGTAAAGTCTATCAATCTATAGGCACTTAACTCATGAGCACATGTTGTATTCGTTAGCATTAACGAATCTAAGACAGATTTAATGTTCTTGTCTTTTGTCAAGAAAACATGTTTTTCTAACCTCCCGGGCGGACATGACGTAGCATAAAAAACAACAACAAACAATATAACCTGTTTAGACTAGAAACTTGCTTTTCTTAAGCATAGACAGGTACATAACCACCGCACTAAACAGCAAACTCATAGACCGGTCCGAATTTAAAAAAGTTGCACACAACATTTTCGGTTGTTAGAGTTTTTTCGGCATCATGGTTTAGAAAGGTTCGCGATAAACCCTTCTCGTTGATGTTGTTGTTTTTAGCTCACCCGAGCACGAAGTAATCAGGCGTCCGTCCTTACTTCCATCTGTCCATCCGTTCACAATTGACAACAAAATCTTCTTCTCCTAAACTAACAATGGACTTTCAAACCAAACTTCACAGATATAACCCTTAGGTCATGCTCTTTCAAAATACTAAAGGAATTGAAATCCATGGTTGCCTTTACAACAAAGCGAAAAAGCTTAAACAACCCATAAGGCCTATAGCTTTGATATTTGGTATAAATCATTATATACTAACCCTTCGTCAAACTACGTGTACTTCAAAGAGTTACCGCATCTTGATAATTAGCTATATTCTGTACCATCCCTGATTTTAAGAAGGAAATAAGGTAGGAAATCTTTGAAAATCTTCTCCTCCCAAAACAGAGCCTTGTTATTGGGTATAAATCATCACCTGATTGACCCTCTACGAAAATACTTTAAAGTTTTTCCGTACTTTGAAAATAAGCCCTTTTCTGTGCGATCCCTGATTTTTTCAAAGGAACGAAGAAGGAATTCTTTAAAAATCTTCTTGTTCCTAGAGCCTAGAGCTTTAATATTTGGTATTTATCATCATCTATTGATCCTCTACCAAAATGCTTCAAAGAATTACCGTACTCTAGAAACTATCCCTTTTCTGTTCAATTCCCAATTTTAGATAAAAATGAAGAAGAAAATCTTTGCAGATCTACCCCTCCTACACCATTAGGCCTAGAGCTCTAATATTTGGTATGTGTCAGTGCTTATAACTCCGCTACCAAAATAATTCAAACAAGATGTGTTTGTGAAACACTATGCCCCCGAAACGGGAATTCTTTTGAAACTGGTAAAGGGTTAAAATTTTGACCTTGGCCTTGATGAAATGACCTTCCCCAGTTGCGCCTTGTTGAGACCTATCTACATACCAAATATTAGCATTGTAACTTAATCAGGGTTGAAGTTATAGGAAAATGTTTAGTTGGCAGGTTAAGTTTTGCAGACGGACAGACGGACACCGGTAAAACAATATGCCCCCGATCTTATCGATGCGGGGGTATAAAAATTACCTTACACCGGACTTTGCCGCTATAATCTGGGATCAAATATAAACCTTAGATAAAAGGAGAAAATCTTTGAAAATCTTCCTCTCCAAAATAATTAGGCATAGGGCTTTGATATTTTGTATAAATCATAAATAAAAGCTTTTGGGAGCGATATATGACCATGATGGTCCTCTTGACTTTTGTTTTGTTTTCCGACAAATCCATGCAAAGTAGCATCGCGTAAACTCTAGAATACGAGAAAGCTTGAACACAAGGACCGTTTACAAACTGATTTCTTCTCGTTTCATCTTGCAAAGTCGATTACAATTTTCACGCCGAATGTTCTAGGAACTCTTCAAAGAAAATCAAAATTAACAATTTTTCGACATAAAATTTAAGTTGCCCTTTACTTAAATTTAGACTGAAAAATATTTCATTTTGAGATATCAGTCAATTCAACAACAGATTAAAAACTTAATAAAATTAGCTATGTAAGCTACACCACTTGTTGTGCATCCTGGGTTTCCGTACTTGCTAGACTATATCTTGACTTTGCGGGATATCCGACGGGAAAACCGACGGCGCGAGGCGTGTAAAGAGACCACGGGGTATCCGAGGAGTTTCATCACTGTTTCAACTGGAATTGTATGTCTCTTCACAGACATTACTTTCTCCAATATTTAATCGTAAGGTAAAATACATTTTTAAAGCAAACTGCGAAAATGTACTTGCTTGAAAATGTGTTTTATTCTATAGTTTGATTGATTGATTGAATTGGGTTTAACGCCGCTTTTAACAGTATTTCAGTCATATCGCGGCGGCTGGAGCACCTAACAATGGATTCCTGGTATTTCTCACACCAGTTCTACCACTACATCCTTTCCAAGCCTCCAGCTGCTATCCCACTTAGGTTTACGATTATCAACCCATGGGTGAGAGACAAATGTCGGAAAGAACATTTGTCGCCGCCGGGGATCGAACCCATGACACCCATGACTATAGTTTGATATGGCAAGAAGTAGCAGTGAAGTATTTATACGAATTGCACCTACAGTGCCAGTTTCATAAATCCAGGCGAAATGTGCATAGCAGAATTAAATACATTGCTTTGAAATCAGATTTTAAAAGCTCTTATTTTATCATGATAATAAGATTTGCATGGTATTAAGACCTTTTCAAGATGAATGACGTCAATCGGTAAATTAAGATTAAAATTTATCTTATCTGTATTACAATGTATATAATGTGATTATTGAAACAATCGGCATTCCGTCGTTTGGCGAACAAAATGACGTAAGTACAGCTTGAAAAGGCTATATTTACGACATTTTGGTCTCCCATCGACGATTTCTGCATTTTGGATTTACCTAAATTGCCATCTCTATTAAAATTAAATAAATGCTGTGAAAAAATGTTTTTTTTATGAAATAAAGAAGTGCTAGTGATTAACTGAGTTTCAAAAGCAAAAGCCTTATTTCACAATTATCCCGAAAATAAGCTAGCTAATTTTAGGATAAGATAATTTCTTTCAAGAGAGCGTTGTTTCGCATGTTCCTCTAAGCGCCGCCAAATTTTGTATAAAAAATGATCGTTCTTCTTTGTGACGCTGAATTTCATATAAAACATTATTAAACGTTCTTCTGTGTGACTCTGAATCTCATATCGAAAAATATCACAAGCTCAAGCTCTTCTATGCGTCGCCATATTTCGTATTACAATTTATAGAACTTCTGTGCATGGCCATATTTCATATAAAGAAGTATCATTCCCTTAACTACAAACCGCTATATTTCACTTAAAAAAATTATCGAACGTTTTCAATGTGTCGCAAAATTTCATATAAAAAATTATCGAACGTTTTCAGTGCGACGCCGAATTTCATTTAAAATTATTGAACCTTCTTCTGTGCGACGCCGAATTTCATTTAAAATCATAGAACCTTCTTCTGTGCGACGCCGAATTTCATATAAAAAATATTATTATACCTTTTACTATAAATCACCATATTTCATGTCGAAATTTATCGTGCAGTCTTCTATGCGGCGCCGAATTCCATATAAAAATTAGCGCACGTTCTTTAATGTATCGCCAAATTTCATATCAAATTTAGATATAGGCACCAGAAGGAAAGAAGAAGCTAAACAAGTAGAAACCTATTTGACTTTGGCACAACTGCATGGTGGCATGAGTATCCCACAAAGAAGAGCTGAAAAGTGTTGGAGAGTAGCATTACTGGTATGCTGTTTTGTCATTCTTGGTTTGCTGTCGGGAGCAGGGTATCTACTTTATGCTCAGGTAAAGTATTAGAATGTGTTTGTTTGTTTGTTTGATTGATTGATTCGAACATTCCGACACAATGACTTTCTTAAACGCCCCTAAATAGGAAAACTTTAAAATACATTGTGGAAAAGAAGATTTGCTAGTACCAAACAAATTCTTCGTCACTTACACTTTTTTCTCTCCAACCAAAAAACACAACGATTTCAAAATTTCATCAAATTGAAATTGTCGTCTGAAGCTTCTCTCAATTTGGACCGGGTCAAATCTTTGTTGTGTTGGAAAGGGTTAAATGGAACTACTTTGTCGACAAGCACACAAAATGTGAATGAAATGAAATTTTCCGGCAAATAGAATTGACAGCACAAAGAATAGATATGAAGTGGCATTTTCAGCCATATAGAATCGACAGCATATAAAATAGACATGAAATGACATTTTCAGCCATATAGAATGGACAGGACATAGAATAGATATGAAATGAAAGTTTCAGTCAAATAGAATGGAAAACGCATAGAATAGATATGAAAAGAAGTTTCAGCAAATAGAATGAACAACACATAGAATAGATATGAAAATGAATGTTTCAGTCGGTTAGAATGGACAGCACACAATAAAGGTATACAACGAAATTTGCAGCCAAAAAGAACGGACAACACATAAATGATATGAAATGAAATTTTCAGCCAAATAGAATGGACAACACATAGAATGGATAGAAAATCAAATGTTCAGCCAATTAAAATGAACAGCATACAAAAATAGGTTTGAAGTGAAATTTTCAGTCAAATAGAATGTGCAACGAAAAATAAGGGTTTGAAATGAAAATTTCAGTCGAATAGAATGGAAAACACTTAGAAAAGATATGAAATGAAATATCCAGCCAAAAAGAATGGACAACACATAGAATAGATGTGAAATGAATTTTCAGCCAAATAGAATGGACAACACATAGAATGGATATGAAATGAAGTTTGAGTCAAATAGAATGGGCATCACATAGAATAGATGTGAATGAAATTTCAAGCCAAGTAGAATGGACAACACATAGAATGGATATTAAATGAAATTTTCAGTCGAATAGAAAGGAAAGCACATAGAGTAGATATGAAATGAATTTTAAGTCAAAAGAACGGGCAACAATGAAGATATGAAATGAGCAAAATAGAATTGACAGCACACAATATAGGTATACAATGAAATTTTCAGCCAAATAGAATGGTCAACAAATAAATGATATGAAATGAAATTTTCAGCCAAATAGAATGGACAACACATAGAATGGATATGAAATGAAATTTTCAGCGAAAAAGAATGGACAGCGCATAAAATAGGTATGAAATGAATTCTGACCTTGACCTTGATGAAATAACCTTCCCCAGCTGCGCCTTGTTGAGATCTATCTACATACCAAATTTTAGCATTGTAACTTAATCAGGGTTGAAGTTATAGGAAAATGTTTAGTTGGCAGGTTAAGTTTTGCAGACAGACAGACAGACGGACAGACACACGGACAGTAAGACAGACAGATGGACACCGGTAAAACCAATATGCACCCGATCCTATCGATGCGGGGGCCTAAAATTTACCTTACACCGGACTTTGCCGCTATATTCTGGGATCAAATATAAACCTTAGATAAAAGGAGAAAATCTTTGAAAATCTTCTTCACCAAAATAATTAGACATAGGGTTTTGTATTTTGTATAAAGCATAAGTAAAAGCTTTGGGGAGCGATATATGACAATGATGGTCCTCTTGCCTTTTGTTTTGTTTCCCTACAAATCCATGCAAAGTAGCATCGCGTAAACTCTGGAAAACGAGAAAGCTTGAACACAGGGACCGTTTACAAACTGATTTCTCCTAGTTTAATCTTGCAAAGTCGATTACAATTTTCACGCCGAATGTTCTAGGAACTCTTCAAAGAAAATCCAAATTAACAATTTTTCGACATAAAATTTAAGTTGCCCTTTACATAAGATTAGACTGAAAAAAGGTATATTTTGAGATATTAGTCAATTCAACTAAATGAAACTAGCTATGTAAGCTACACCACTTGATCGTGCATCCTCGGTTTCCTTACTTGCTAGACTACATCCTGACTTTGCGGGATATCCGACGGGAAAACCGACGGCGCGAGGCGTGTAAAGAGACCATGGGGTATCCGAGGAGTTTTATCACTACAACTGGAATTTTATTTCTCTTCACAGACATTACTTTCTCCAATATTTAATCGTAAGGTAAAATACATTTTTAAAGCAAACTGCGAAAATGTACTTGCTTGAAAATGTGTTTTATTTTATAGTTTGATATGGCAAGAAGTAGCAGTGAAGTATGAATTGCACCTACAGTGCCAGTTTCATAAATCCAGGGGAAATGTGCATAGCAGAATTAAAAACATTGCTTTAAAATCAGATTTTTAAAGCTCTTATTTTGTCAGGATAATAAGATTTGGATGGTATTATGACCTTTTTAAGATGAATTACGTCAATCGGTAAATTAAGATTAAAATTTATCTAATCTGTATAAAAAAAGTATATAATGTGATTATTGAAACAATCGACATTCCGACGTTTGGCGAACAAAATGACGTAAGTACAACTTGAATAAGCTGTATTTACGACATTTTGGTCTCCCATCGACGATTTCTGAATTTTGAATTTACCTAAATTGCCATCTCTAGTAAAATAAAATTATTGCTCTGAAAAAAATGTTTTTTATGATATAAAGAAGAACTAGTGATTAACTGAGTTTCAAAAGCAAAAGCCTTACTTCACAATTATCCCGAAAAACAAGCTAGCTAATTTTAGGATAAGATAATTTCTTTGCGTTGTTTCGCATGTTCCTCTAAGCGCCGCCAAATTTTGTATAAAAAAATGATCGTTCTTCTTTGTGACGCTGAATTTCATATAAAAAATTATTAAACGTTCTTCTGTGTGACTCTAAATCTCATATCGAAAAGTATCACAAGCTCAAGCTCTTCTGTGCGTCGCCATAGTTCGTATTACAATTTATAGAACTAATGTGCATGGCCAAATTTCATATAAAGAATTATCATACCCTTTTCTACAAACCGCTATATTTCACTTAAAAAATTATCGCATGTTCTTCTATGTGTCGCAAATTGTCATATAAAAAAATAGAACGTTTTCAGTGCGACGCCGAATTTCATATATAAAATTATAGAACCGTCTTCTGTGCGACGCCGAATTTCATATAAAAATATTATTATACCTTTTTCTATATATCACCATATTTCATGTCGAAATTTATCGTGCAGTCTTCTATGCGTCGCCGAATTCCATATAAAAATCAGCGCACGTTCTTTAATGTATCGCCAAATTTCATATCATATTTAGATATAGGCACCAGAAGGAAAGAAGAAGCTAAACAAATAGAAACCTATTTGACTTTGGCAGAACTGCAAGGTGGCACGAGTATCCCACAAAGAAGAGCTGAAAAGTGTTGGAGAGTAGCATTACTGGTATGCTGTTTTATCATTCTTGGTTTGCTGTCGGGAGCAGGGTATCTACTTTATGCTCAGGTAAAGTATTAGAATGTGTTTGTTTGTTTGTTTGTTTGATTCGAACATTCCAACACAATGACTTTCTTAAACGCCCCTAAATAGGAAAACTTTAAAATACATTGTGGAAAAGAAGATTTGCTAGTAACAAACAAATTCTTCGTCACTTACACTTTTTTCTCTCCAACCAAAAAACACAACGATTTCAAAATTTCATCAGATTGAAATTGTCGTCTGAAGCTTCTCTCAATTTGGACCGGGTCAAATCTTTGTTGTGTTGGAAAGGGTTAAATGGAACTACTTTGTCGACAAGCACACAAAATGTGAATGAAATGAAATTTTCCAGCAAATAGAATTGACAGCACATAGAATAGATATGAAGTGGCATTTACAGCCATATAGAATCGACAGCATATAAAATAGACATGAAATGACATTTTCAGCCATATAGAATGGACAGGACATAGAATAGATATGAAATGAAAGTTTCAGTCAAATAGAATGGAAAACGCATAGAATAGATATGAAAAGAAGTTTCAGCAAATAGAATGGACAACACATAGAATAGATATGAAAATGAATTTTTCAGTCGGTTAGAATGGACAGCACACAATAAAGGTATACAACGAAATTTGCAGCCAAAAAGAACGGACAACACATAAATGATATGAAATGAAATTTTCAGCCAAATAGAATGGACAACACATAGAATGGATAGAAAATCAAATGTTCAGCCAATTAAAATGAACAGCATACAAAAATAGGTTTGAAGTGAAATTTTCAGTCAAATAGAATGTGCAACGAAAAATATGGGTTTGAAATGAAATTTTCAGTCGAATAGAATGGAAAACACATAGAAAAGATATGAAATGAAATATCCAGCCAAAAAGAATGGACAACTCATAGAATAGATGTGAAATGAATTTTCAGCCAAATAGAATGGACAACACATAGAATGGATATGAAATGAAGTTTGAGTCAAATAGAATGGGCATCACATAGAATAGATGTGAATGAAATTTCAAGCCAAGTAGAATGGACAACACATAGAATGGATATTAAATGAAATTTTCAGTCGAATAGAAAGGAAAGCACATAGAGTAGATATGAAATGAATTTTAAGTCAAAAGAACGGGCAACAATGAAGATATGAAATGAGCAAAATAGAATTGACAGCACACAATATAGGTATACAATGAAATTTTCAGCCAAATAGAATGGTCAACAAATAAATGATATGAAATGAAATTTTCAGCCAAATAGAATGGACAACACATAGAATGGATATGAAATGAAATTTTCAGCAAAAAAGAATGGACAGCGCAAATAATAGATATGAAATGAAAAGTTCAGCCAATTAAAATGGACAGCACATAAAATAGGTATGAAATGAATTTTCCGCTAAATAGAATTGACAGCACATAAAATAGGTATGAAATGAAATTTTCAGCCAAAAAGAATGGACAACACACAAAATAGGTATAAAATTAAATTTTCGCCCAAATAGAATGGACAACGCATAGAATAGATATGAAATGAATTTTTCTGCCAAATAGAATGGGCAACACTTAGGAATGATATGAAATGAAATTTTCAGTCAAAAATAATCGACAGCCGAAAGAATAGATATGAAGTGAAATTTTCAGCTAAATAGAATCGACAGCTCAAAGAATAGATATGAACTGAAATTTTCAGGCAAATAGAATCGACAGTCCAAATGTAATAAAATTTTCAGCCAAAAAGAATGGGCAACACATAGAATAGATATGAAATGAAATTTTCAGTCAAATAGAATGGACAACACATAGAATAGATAAGAAATGAAATTTTAAGCTAAATAGAATGGGATTTTGATATAATATGCAATATGTTGCTTCTCTTTTTTCCCATATGTAAATTACAAATTCCCTAAAGAATTGCATTAAAATCAAAGGGTTGAAAGTACTGGAGAACTAATTATTGACTTATATTGATTTGGAAAATATACCTTATAAAAAATCCTTAAAGGGATAGGCAGGTAGTGTAGACAATGATCAGACTGCACATTTGTGTGTCTTTGTCTGTTTTTTCAGCGAAAGCAGGAATATTCCGGGTCCAGCATGACAAAGGTTAACTCTTCTTTCCGTCAGTAACATGTCACTTTTATTTTCTTAGACTAGTACCCCGGACATGAAAAGTGGAAACGAAGGTAACTGCTCCATGTTCGAGACTCAAAACAAGACATATTCAAAGACATGTTCAAACCAGTCTACTTCGGATAATGTACAATCTATAAACAAAACTCTAAGCAAGAAAGATAAAACTCTAGAAGGTAAGAAAGGTATGTCAAGTTAACGAGACCAATCCTCTGACCGGAATCGAAATTGACGGATCGCTGGCCACGCCCACTGACTCCGACAGGAAGTTCTTATTCGATATTAATTGATTTGTTGTTGTAAAATTGTTGTTGTTATTATTGTTGTCGTTGTTTTTTATGCTTTTGTTTTGTTTTCCAAAATTTATGGTAAAATTTTGGCTAGCAACCTGAGCGTCGTAACTACAGCCAAACCAATGCCGCCCATAAATGACGGCCAATATCGGAATTTAAAATCAAAATCAGTTCTAAATGAATGATTTGATTGGCCGAGTGATTCCTTAACAGTCTTGATCGGTGGAGCAGCGACTTTTCTTGAAGTTTTATTTTATTTATTTATTTATTTATTTTTATTATTTATTTATTTATTTCATTTATTTATTTATTTGTTTTTATTTTTATTTTTATTTATTTATTTTTTTTTTTTTTTTTTTTTGAACGGGGAAACGCTTAGAAATAGACCAATGATCTCTTAGAAACACAAAATAAAACGAAACGATCTTTAAAGTAAATGAGAGTCTTTGGATGGGTAATTTGCATTATAATATGATGATGCAATAAAAAAAGACAAGCCATAGTCATTTTTTTCTTTTAGTTCAGTAGGGAATGTCGTTATCAAAATCCTCGATTTAATCTGTTTATAGATGACTGATTAAATATTATTATAGTATTTTTACGAATCCTTCAATTATTTCGTTTTTAGCTAGCAAAGCGCCAGCTTTGATAGCTTAAGTTAACCGACAAAAATTTTAGGTCTTCTCAGATTTCAATGAGTGCAAACTGCCACTGGAGGCTTAACCACTAAATCAATTGAATGCCTAATACGCCGTGAAAAGTAGTTCTTATATATTTCAGGAATATTAACAATTCTAACTGCAAGATCAGCTTCTTTGTACTTTCGCTCACTTGATCATATCATGTTCAAAATAAGTCTGGTCAGAGTCTTCACTAAGCGCGCTGCTTTTTATGGCAACATGAATTAACGTTTTACATATTGTAGAGAACTCATTCAAAAGCATGTTATTTCAAAGATTCCAATTCGATCCAGCTTTTTAAGCATCTCAAGGAAAATGCTTTCGAAAACACTGGTTTTGCTGAAGAAATCGCTTCTAACAAGCAATTTCTTCAATGCCCACACTGCTTTCTACCATATAAGGCAAATAATCTCTAAAGTCCTCAAACTTGAAATTGTCGTCTGCAGCTTCTTTCAATTTGACCCAGTCTAAGATTTTGTCATATTATAATGGGTTAACTCCTGGGTTACTTTAACTTCATTTATTTATCATTATAACCTTTGACATAGGAGATTACATAAAAAAAATATGCTTTGCTAGCTTACAGTACTTTCAGTACTTTGATTAAACATACGGACAGATATTAGTATAATTCACCTTATCTATTCGTAAAATCCATCACGCAGCGAGTGGAAATAAAAAGAATATCAACTTTACTTTAAATTGTGTCTTTAAGCTTGGTGTCAATAGCCAAAATAAACGCCCGTCACACTGCTTGACGCCGACTAGGGGAGGGGATTTAGATAAAAGTCTGAAAAGCAACAAAGGGTAACAACTAACAAGGAAGAGTTATGGTTCTTGTGTACTACACTTTTCCTTGGTGCCATCTATCTACACATTTAGTTTCATGATCATTCCTATCATACCTTTAGAGTTGAGACCCGGACAAAAATTAAGTCTGAAAAACAACAAAGGGCAATAACTCAAAAAATATGTATGGTAAAGTTATGGTTCCTGTGCGCTGCACTTCCCCTTGGTTAGATCCACCACACATAAAGATTCACGGGCATACTTAAAATACTTTCAGAAATATTTCCAGACAAAAATCAAGCCTGAATGCCATCAAAGGGCATTAACTAAAATATAAGTATGGAAGAGTTATGGTTCTTGTACACTGCACTTCCCATTGCATAGATCTATACACACTTTCTGGTTTTTTTTTTTTTTTTTTTTTTTTGATAAAATCTACTATCAGAGAAATGACCCGGACAAATTCTTGTCGGAAAAAACAACATTAGGCAATAACGCAAAAATAAGAACAGTGGGGTTATGGTTCTTCTGGACTGTACTTCGTAATCATGCAATGAATACATCTACCAGGTTTCAAGGAAATCAACTATAAGGTTCTAGAGTAGTGCCCCGGACAAGTTAACGGATGCCGCCCGACCGACCGGATACCATCGGTGATCGGATAATACGTCATGTCTTCCGGGATTGATTAAAAAATCTAATTGGCTGAATGATTTGTCATACCTCGATTAAAAACGTGAATACATTGCGTATTCTTTTGTAAAAAATAGATTTCGAACAAAATCTGTCTATATGTTCATTTGTTAGAAAAACCTAATTATAGTTAAAAATGTAGAGAACTATTTTTGTTTTCATTAAGGTTTGATATCACACTGTATGAATAGGTTGATTGATGGATTGATCGAGTGATTGATTGAAACGGGTTAAACGCCACTTTAAACAGTATTTGAGTCATTTCGCTTCGGCTGGAGCACCTAACAATGGATTCCTGGTATTTCTTACACCAGTACCTACCACTACATTCTTTCCCAGCCTCAAGCAGCTATCCCACTTAGGTTAACGATTATCCACCCATTGGTGAGAGATAAATGTCGGAAAGGAAATGTGCTGGCGCCGGGGATCGAATCTATGACGGACATTGATTGATCACAATTATACAATCGCTGTATGAATAGGGGAAGCGGATTCATATAGAAGTGTGACTAAGTTTCTAGGTAAACACCTCAATGAAAAAAATAAATCTCTTCGCTTCTTATAATTCAATGTCATTTCAGCAAAACAAAGCAAATAGTTTACTAATTTTGAGTAAAATAGCATGGATTTACTTTGTGCGTAAGCATACAAAATACTTGCCTGCTTAATTTTTGTTCATGAAAGTATGAAAAAAAAATCACCCAATCAAAATCTGCTTCATGGGTTTATTTGTGTATTTCGGTTTTCTTGTTCTAATGCTAAAAATGCCCATTTTCACACAATTACCCTTCATGTCGCCCCTCAAGATAAACAATTTGGAAAACTGTGGAGCAATTTCTTCATTTTCCACGATGTTTTCTACACAGAAAGTCGAAAAAATCTAAAATTTCATAAACATTAAAATTTCGTCTGCAACTCCGTTCTATGTTGGACTAGTCTAAAATTTGGTCATCTGGTAATTGGTTGATCTCTAATTCTTTGCAGAATGTGCGACTGGGTGGGTAAAGTACGAACAGTCTTGCTATTTATTTACCACTGAACATGGTACCTTTGAGCAAGCGGCGGTAAGAATATTGGTCACAATGTAATTTTGAAATCAGTTAGACTTAAATTATATCAAAAGCCATACCATTCGTGTCATAACACAAGAAAAACCCGAACAATTTTTTGTTTTTGTTTTATTGTTTGCCGAAAATCATTAATGGGTTATTGCGGTATTTTACAAATAAGGCATTTAAGAGATGAAGAGATTATTATTTTGTTGTTGTTTTGTTTTCATGGATTTCGTTTCATACCTTCACGAAAGGGAAAAAACAGTTTCTTTATTTCATATAAGTTAATTGCATTGGGCAAAAAAAGGAGGCAAATACATTACATATATTGATTCTTTTTTGTATGGAACTATTTTGTGCGCAAGCATAAAAAATAACTGAGGTCTAAAGACTTTGTGAATTGAGGTATTAAAGTTTTGTCGGCTAATCAGAATGCTCGTTTTTAATAGACGAACTAAAAGTTAAATTAGATAGACTCAGGTGGGGGTTTTGTTGTTGCTGGTTGATTTTTTTTCCGATTGATTATCAAACCTGGAAAAGGGGGGGGGGTATATTTAAAGAAAAGAAAAATGCAAATTGAAAACAAATGGTTCTACATCTCTCTTTTGAATCTCCTCGACCAATGGACTAGCGCAACATACCAAATATCAATGCTCTGCAACATTTAGAAGAAGATTTCATTAGACTTCATTTTATATTCTCTCAAAAACTTTGGTCAACACTCCAAGAACCGGTAATCATCCTAGGGATATCATTCATCATCTCCAAACAGAGTTGTCGTTCGTTACTCTCACCAAATACCTCTGCGATTGGCTAAATGACAAGATTCTTGTCAAATCAAGAAAAAAATATACTACTTTTCTGTCATTTGACAAGAATTAAAACGTTAAGGACATAATGATTTCGGCTCAAGATAAAATAAATGATCATTAAAACATTAATTTACCTTTACTATCACCGAACTACCTTTGTTATAGAACCGTTTGAAATGCAAACGGAAAAACATCTCATATTCATGCCCGAGGTTCTAAATAGACTGGTGAATCTGTCCCATCTACGCTGCTCTCCAATATCTTATATTGTCAGTTTAGGACAGGCTCGCCAGTCAAGGTTCTAAAATGAAATCCATTGCGGTATTGATGACGTATTATCGAATTATTTACTGGGCCCATTACAGGGGTGAATGGGGAATCAAACGAAGTGCAAACGAGTGATCATTTGAGTGATCATTTGAGTGATCATTTGTGTTATAATTGTGCTGGTGCAGTAGGAGACACTATATGCCAAATGTCAATGTTCCGGACCTTCTGGTTTAGATGAAACATATGAGCCTATGTGTGACATTTCCAATCATTTCGCATGTGCGTGACTCGCACATATTGAGCACTCTGGACAGCCTTTCGGGGCAATTAGAACATTCGCTGATTGTTTAAAGAAGCTTTGGGTCAGTATCTTTGTACAGAGCGCAGAGTGGAGATTCTGATCAGACTGTGCGGCTGCACAGGCTGATCGGAGTCTTTACTTGGCGCACATATGTAATGGTTAGAAATGTCACGAAAAACGCTCACATTTCATTTGCATATTTTTTTTCTACATATACATAGCATTCTTGACTATACATGTTATGTCACGCTAAAAGGATGAGAACGAAAGCGAGGCTTATTATGATCTTCTCCTTAGTAGTATTTCTGTTTCAGATGGGATAATTTGGGTCATCTTTAGTCTCAAAAAAGGCGTTTTCTATCTTCAAAGGAGAAAAGGTGATAAAGACAACGTCTTTGTTTCTTTATATATAATAGAATGCGCCTGATTGGAGCCTAAATATGACTCAAATTTGGTAGCAGTGCATCAGATTTTTTTCAAATATTAATCATCTAGTCTTTCGAGTTTCACATTCAATATATTTCCATATTTGTTTGTATTATGAAAAAGTAGGGAACCCGGACAGACTCCAAATATGACCCCAGGATCAGCATATAGACGGACTCGATAAAGGTTTTAAAGGATATATGAATTACTAAATACCAAAGTTCTAGGCATTTTGTTTCAGAAAAGAAAAGTCTAAAAGATTCATGTCTTTCTTTTCCCTTCTTTTTCTTCTACGTAAAAGTGAGTAACCTCGGGTTGAACGAAAACATGGCTCCAGTGTCATCGTATGCATACTTTTAGTTGGTTTGTTGAATGTGGTTTAACACAACTTTTAACAATATTTCGGTGATATCGCGGCGGCTGGAGCACCTAACCGTGGTTTCCTAGTATTTTTCGCAATAGTACTATATCAATACATTTTTTCCCGAGCCTCCAGCTACTCACCCGACTTAGTTTTACGATTACCTACCCATGAATGTGAGACAAATGTCGGAAAGGATATTCACAGCGACCGGGAATCGAACCCGGGATCTCTTATCTAGTGGTCCCATGCGCTACCACTGCTCTATGACCGTGGCTGCTGCACTCATTTGGTACAGTTCCTTTAGATTTTACAATCTAAATATCAAAGTCTTTTCTCTGAAATCAGATAGCATAGATCTTTTGCAATTTCCTCTAGTGAACCTCTTCAAAGTTTTTTGATGTCATACATGTACCCCTTTTGACATATTATGGCTCTGCCTGAGAGCAGCCTTTTTTACGATAAAACATTACAAATATACTTCTCTTAAACCAAGATATTTAGGTTTTCTTTCATTGTTTTAATGTAAAATAGGCTGCGACCGGGCGGGACTTCTATGGCCCAAACGGTTCCACACAGACATACTTGGAAGAGGTTCAGTAGAAGATGCTAAATACAACTTATCAGTGCTCTATGCTTTCTGCTCACAGTTTTATTATTTTTTTTTTTTCATTCATTTATCTATTGATTTTAATCTGTGGTTTGAATGCAAAAGTGGGTTTCAATAATTTGAACGATTTGAAAAAGCTTTACCCACTGGCCATCTTTGTCAAGTTTCATCAACAGATGAAGAGAATATTTTTTTGTTTTCATGGAGGTATGAACCGAAAAGATCAATGACACTGTATAAAAACGCGAAGCGGATTCAAACAAAAATGTTATTAGGTTTTTTGGCTCATACCTCCATGAAAACGAAAAAATTCTCTTCATTTCTTATAATTTATTACCATCGAGCGAAAAAGCAAATTATTTACAAATTTTGATACCTTTTTTGCATAGGACTATTTTGTGCGGAAGCATACAAAATAGCTGCGTGGTCATGTTGTTCATTGAGGTATGGATATTTTTTTCGACCAATCAGAACGCCCTTTTTTTGAAAGACGAAACTACAAAATCAGGACAGACACACGACGACGACGACGACGACGGACATCAGACGGTCATAATAGCTCACATTGAGCAGTTTAGACTCTGATGAGCTAAAAAGACGGTAAAACACGTGAATTTAATATGATTTTAGAAATTTTGCTCCAACCAAGACGCCAGTTTGGTGGTCATTGAAACAGAAGCGGAAAACAATTTTTTGCGAACAACGATCCAGAAAGACTCTAGTAAGTTAACAGTATCTGAAGGATCCTAGCAGTCACTAAAAAGTCGATTGACCAATCAAATCATTTATTTAGATCGGAAGAAAACTTTGAAATCAAACATTGGCCAACATTCGTTTTAGACATCGTTTGGGTTTGGCGTTTAAACGTCATAACTACAGAGTTCAGGTCGCCAAGCTACCATTTTACTTCTTTGGTACATATTGCCGTAAATTTTGAAAAATGATGTCGTTTGATGTCCAGGTCAGAACTTACTGTTGGAGGTAAATGGGCGTGTACAGCGACCCTTCAAATGCTGAGAATATTTTACACTATATATATTTCTTAGACTTAAGTGTGTTTAATCCAGATAGGTAAAGAAACAAGAGGGTCATTGTGATTTTGAATTGACCAATCGCTAGCCGCGCCCACTTACTACGTAGGCTACTACGTGGACTACAACCGGAAGTACAGCTTCGATTTTAAACGGCATTATAATGTAAAAATGTATGAACAGTGTCATGTAACAAAAATATAGAGTCGTTGGTTTTCGACCTCAACATCGTAGCTAGCTACAGCTTGAAAAAGCTGCAGTACTGTACGACGTTTAAGTCGCCAAACCAAAATGTTAACAAAAATCATTGCTAATGTTTGAGATCAAAACTCATTTCTGGTCTCAATGAATAATTTCATTGGTCGACTGGCTATTTGAGTTACAGCCGCGATTGTTCAATTAATAAACTGAATTGGCTTGAACTTTTCAAGTTAGTTCAGCTAAAAATTAAGCCTGTAGAATGGTCCTAACGACCTAGATTTTAAACGCTGTTGACCCAATTTCGCACTTGACACAGATTTCATCTATAATTTTTTTACCATTTTTCAGATTGGTTGAGCTAAAATTAAGGCATCCAGAGGGATTACGATTTTTTACCAGAATGACCTAATTTCAAATTTAACTAAAATTCATCAAGACAAATATTCTAAATAGTTTTAGGGCCTATTAGACTTATGATCTTTTCAATGTTTAGAAGTTGTTTGTTTTGTTACTGTTGTTTTCCAAGGATTAAACCTATGACATAGGTTTTCCCCCTTTTCGATATTGTCAGAGATTTTATCAAGAAAAACATTCGGACAAATTTTCAGGTTGATTTAGCTAAAGAAATAAGGCCTATATATTGCCTACGAGATTTTTCTAAGAAACGACCTAATGATCAAGTTCATTACACCAAGTGTCTATCCTTTCGTACTTTATATCTCTAAGTTTAAACACTAACTTGCATATCAATTTGCTTGCAACAACCCAAACACGTTTTTTAGGGTAGCCAATTGTCCAATCACGGATGTCAATCAAATAACAGTCGACCAATGAAATCATTCATTTAGACTGGAAGTTCAGTTTGAGCTCCGACATTGGCAGCCATTTTGAGGAATCAATATTCAACTTATAGTTTCGGCGTTTATGTCGCCAACAAACCATTCTACTTATTTCTAACATGCTACAGGCCATAAATTTTGCAAAATAACGCCGTTACAATCGAAGCGGAACTTCCTGTTTAAGTCGATGGACGTGACAAAAGGAGTAAGTCGGCGGGGCTAGCGATTGGCCAATTGTCGGAACAACCTCTCAAAAATAAGCGACATTTAAAATAGATAAATAAGGAATATTATGTTACCATAAAGATACATTTTTTTCTACATAGAGCTGCGGAGGAATATCTTGATATTTGACGAGACCGAAGGTCGAGTGGAATATCAAATTTTCCTCCGCAACGAGAAGTAAATACGTCAAGATGTTGCATCGCAATTCCATGTATTATATAACTATTTTATAAAATGAATTAATGAAATATTTTCTTTTAAATTTGTATTTGTACAAGTATTTCCCTTCTCCTTTATTTTTCTGATTACGTTTATTTGCATTTTGACGTCATCTACAGAATGGAATTGACGTCATATTAGTTTTCCTTATAAGAATTTCTTCTCTGACGTGTCCGATTGTGTCTGATTGGTCGAAACAAATTATTCATATCTCTATGAACAAAATTTTGAGCATGCAGCGAGTTTGTATGCTTCCGCACAAAATAGTCAAATACAAAAAGGTATCACAATTTGTAAAGTTTTTGCTATTTTCGCTCGATGTTATCAAATTATAAGAAATGAAGAGAACATTTTTTGTTATCATGGAAACCGAAAAACGTAATCACACTTATGTATGAATCCGCTTCGCGTATTCATAAGTGTGATTAGTTTTTTTTTCCGGTTCATACCTCCATGAAAACAAGCCGCCATTAGCGCAATCGGTAGCGCGTCAGAGTCCTAATCTTCAATCATGGGTGTCATGGGTTCGATCCCCGGCGGCGGCAAATATTCTTTCCGACAATGGGTGGATAATCGTAAATCTAAGTGGGGTAGCAGCTGGAGGCTAGGAAAGGATGTAGTGGTAGTGCTGGTGTGAGAAATACCGGGAATCCATTGTTAGGTGCTACAGCCGCAGCGATATGACTGAAATACTGTTAAGAGCGGCAAAAACCCCATTCATCAAAACAAAAAAAAAAAAAAATGTTTCTCCATCTCTTAAATAATAAAGATTTTTATCCTCGAAAACACTGATGTACGTCAGACACACATTTCCATGACGGTAGCCCGCGCAGCCTTAAGCCTGTGGAGCTAAAATCAAAGCACTGAAAAGTACTGTTAGCTAGCAAAGCATTATTTGGTGCATTAATCATCTTTGTCAAACGTTAGGAGCTAACTCATTCCCACCTTTTTACGCCAACAAGAAATTAGTCGTAGAAAACAATCATGTTGAAAATGAAGCAATTGCTTGTGACGAGCAATTCATGAATTTTCCACATCGCTTTCTACCTAAACAGATATATATTTTAGAAGCTGACGTCAGCAACTTTTGACTCTGATCAGAGTCGCTTTGAAGTGAGCTAAAACGCGTGGAGGAGATGAACTTGCATGCAGAGTCTGCAATATTCCTGAAATACAGAAGAACTACATGTACTTTTTATGGCGTAGTTATTTAGTAATTAAGCCTCCAGGGGCTGTTTGCACTCATTAAACTTTTAGACGAACTCAAAATTTTGTATGTTAACTTAAGCTATCAAAGCTGTCGCTTTGCTAGCTAAAAACAAACGAAGACTATTTCTAATTACTAATTACTTGATCCAATCTTATTGAATTTGTAGGGAAAATGTTTTTGATAGTTCAAAAGGATATCCCATGCGGCCTCGGCCTTCAGAGCTAATAAAATAAAACAAAGATTTCTTTTAACTACTTGATTCATCCATAATGACTTTGTAGGGAAAAGGAATAATTGGATAGGTCATAACGATATCCCATGTGGCCTTCGGCCTGCAGAGCTAAAATAAAACAAAAAAATCTTTTTAACTTTTTGATTCATTCATATTGACTTTGCAGGGAATAGGGATTTTTGGATAGGTCATAACAATATCCCATGCGGCCTTCGGCCTGCAGAGCTATAACAAAATAAAGATTTCTTTTAACTATTTGATCCATTCATATTGACTTGCAGGGAGTAGGGACTTTTGGATAGGTCTTGTGGATTTGGAAAATAATGAGAAATGGATTTGGATTCGGACATACAAAGAGGCCATGTTCGAGGACTGGGCTGCTGGCGAGCCGAACGCTGAGGAAACGGAAAACTGTGCAGTTTTGCTGTACAATTTCGGCTCACGTTGGAATAATGTAAAATGTGATTATAAATTTGGCACTGTCTTATGTGAGCAATCGTAAAATATGTTTTGTATTAACAGTATCAATATCTCAATATTGATACTCAATATCTAATTTTTTTTTGTAATCACAAAGCTGTCGTTTCGTTTATAATTTAATATTTAGTTTCGTCCATCAAAAACGGGCATTCTGATTGGTCGGAAACATTGTTCATACCTCCTTTAACAAAACTATGATCACACAGCCATTTTGTATGCTTTCATACAAAATAGTTCAGTACAAAAATATCAAAATTTGTGAAGTTTTGCTCGATGCTAATAAAATTTAAGCAATTAATAGAGGTATGATTCGAAAAACCTAATCACATCTATTGTATGAATCCCCTTCGCGAATTCATACAGTGTAATTAGTTTTTTGGTTCATACCTCCCTGAAAACAAAAAATATTCTCTTCATCTCTTACATAATGTACGATACGATTATGAACTTGGCACTATATTATGTGAGTAATCGTAAGGTTTGTTTTTCATTAACAGCTATCAATATTTCCATTCTTTTTGTAATCACAAAACAGTGTGTTGTTTCGTTTGTAAATATTTTCAACTCATTCCCACACAGTGACGCTTTTTGACGCTCCCTACATAACAATGTAACAAGCATTTTCTATATTTTCCATAATAATTTTCTTTCGTAAGAGACAAAGATTTTGGTGATTTCAAAAATATTGACCACTGTGATGGCGTCATCATGACGGGAAGAGTCATATATGTAAGACAATGATATGCATAATGGCTCTTTGGCCTGTAAGTTTGTGTTATGCTTGGTTTAATGGTTCTATTGACTTTGACCCCACCATAATCGTACACCTAATCGTTTGTTTGTTTGGATTGGTTTTTACGCCGCTTTCAACAATTTTTCAGTTATATCGCGGCGGCTGGAGCACCTTACAATGGAATCCTGGTATTTCTCACACCAGTACTACCATAACATCCTTTCCTAGCCTCCAGCTGCTATCCCACATAGGTCTACGATTTTCGACCCATTGGTGAGAGACAAATAGTCGGAAAGGGTGAGTGCCGCCGTCGGGAATCGAACCCGGGACCTCTAGATTGATAGTCCGACGCGCTACCAACTGCGCTATGACGGCGGCTACACCTAATCGTAAATCTAAGTGTGGTAGCAGCTGAAGGCTAGGAAAGGATCATGGTAGTGGTAGTACTGGTGCGAGACATACCAGGAATCCATTGTTAGGTGCTCCAGCCACTATGAAATGACTGAAATACTGTTAAAAGTGGCGTTAAACCCCATTTAATCAATCAATCAATTGCCTTTGAAACTATATGAAATCCTATACAATTTTAGTTAAAGTTGGCGTAACCGAAATCTGTGTAATTGTGTAATGTGTTTGTGTAATTGTGTAATCAATGTGTTGTACTCGTATTTTGTAATATTGTCAGTGTGTGTGGGAAAGTTTAATATCTTTGGAATCCTGGGGACAAAGAAATATATCACAAAATTATGTTATGTGATGACGTAATCATGACGACATCTAAAGTGATTCTACACATGTGTAAGACAAGATAATTCGTGATGACAGTTTTTCATAGGGTAGTTTTTGGGAAAGCATTGTTGGAAATTGAGAACTTGCTTTCAAGCAATTTCTTCTTCACTCATACTCTTTTCTGCCCTATTTGGCACTTATTTTAAAGGGCGTATCAGTATTTTTTATTTCTGTTTTGTTTTGTTTCCATGTCTTAGATTATAATTATTTTTATTCACTCTTTGATATTATTTGAATAGAATGTTCTGATAAAAAACAACAGAGATTGTTTATCAAAATAAAGTAGGGTATTTCCTACATAGCCTTAGAGTTGCAACGAATATTGGACAATTTAACCGTTGTAATGATGCCTTTAGTTTAAAATCGCTATGCGTTATATTTGCCAGCTGATATTCGGTTCTGTAAAATCATTTCAAAACTAGTAAGAGTTTTTTATGAATATACAAACTTAATTTAGTTTTAGTAATTCAGGACGTGGGTTGTTCAAATTGTTTTCTTCTGTTGAGTTTGGGTCATATGCAATTAGGTCATGCTGAGTCGACAACCAATTAAGTAAATTCTAAAAATAACTAGTGATTCCACTGAATCTTTGCAACAACGAAAAAAAGATACCTCACCAGACGACAATGAAGAAGATATCAGGCTAGTATTCAAGTGTCAATATGCTATTTGGCATTTGGATATTTTTCCCTTCTAAGTATCAGAAACTCTTTTAACACATTTTGAAATATCGTTTTTTAATTTCGATCAGTTTCATTTTGAGCAAAAAAAAGCATTTTTTTTAAACACTTTCATTGTAATTTCATTCTAATTCCATCTATCAAGATTCAAGCGTTTTGAATGACTGAAATTTCTTTTCATACTTCCATGAACAAAATGTTGACCTCGCAACTTTTTGTATGCTTGCGCACAAAGTAAAGCTCCATAAAAGTTTACCCAAAACTAATATTTTCTTTGTTTTGACATCGAATTACAAGAAATGAAGATATTTTTTTTTGTTTTCATTGAGGAATGAACCTAAAAATCTAATCAGACTAAAGAAAGTATCATCTTCGCGTTTCATTCAGTGTGAATCAGTTTTAAAGGGTCACACCTTAATGAAAAAAAAAAAAAGAGATATTCTCTTAATTTTTTAAACAGATGTTGAAGATAGATATGAACTTTTTAAAGCGCTTGTATCTTTCGGATTTTTCTATTGGAGATTAATCCTTGTAGTGCTGCACCCAGAATATTCATGTTTTGCAGTAGGTGTAGACTAAGATCGGCCTGCACACAAGTACATCTTAGTCTTCATCTCCTGTTTGTCTCCTTCAATTCAGAGTTGTTTATAGAATCAATTTTCGAAAAAAAATATTGACTCTAACAAGTACTCCCAGTGCTTTCAGGTCTTTGATGTGATTGCAAAATGCGCTAAGAATTTTATTCAGCATTACAACGATTAAAAGTTACTAAAATTTATTTAGCAAAAGAGCTAAAATGCGTTTTAAGCCTATTACCAAGTGACAGAGTTTTAGACGGGTCTAAACTAAAAGAAGTTGTAGGCGATATTTTTCAGTTGATGAAATTTTAAAAAGCTTTTTCCTCTTTTTTGTAAATATTTTTTTGGTGGCGTATTAAAGTTGGATTGTGAGGGAATTGTTTAGTCGTTAAAGACTAATAATCTACCAATAGGATAAACAAGAATCAAAGTAATGAAAGTACTGTAAGCTAGCAAAGCATGGTTAATTTTAGAAAATATTTCCCTTGTTGGGTAGAAAATATTGTAGACATTGAAGAAATTGCTTGTTACAAGCAATTTCATCAATGTCCACAATGTTTTGAAAAGTTTTTTTCTTGGGGTGCCTAAAAGTGGAATTGATTGGGAATGGGATGAATAGCATGCTTTTGACAGAGTTATCTAAAATTTGAATAGGGTTTGCAATATTCCAGAAATAAATAAGAACTATTTAAATTCATATTAAGAATGAAACTCAAACTTAGTGTATACCTCGTATTTCCGACCTCATTTTGCCAACATCAGCTCAATAATTACATATCTTCAGAAAAAAATAACGAAAAACCGGAATTTGGGTGAAAATATACCAAGAAAAATGGAGTTTTGGTGAATTATCTATAAGTCTGACTGTAAACTTAGCCTCCATTGTATTAGACAATAGGATAATTTTGAATTGCAAACACCATGTATTAGCATGTTGAAACAAGAAATAAATACTATATCTGGTAGAAACAGAGAAAGTGCTTGTTCAAAAGATGTTTCCTCAACCAATTATCAGACGGCAAAGATTTAGACTGGTCCAAATTCATTTCTTTGTATGTTTGATTGTTTGAATGGGCTTCACGCCACTTTTATCAGTGTTTCAGTCATATCCCGGCGACTGGATCACAAAACCATGGATTCCTGGTAGTTCTTTCTAGTATATCTAGCACCAGTACCACCATTACATCCTTTCCTAGCCTCAAGCTGCTATCCCACTTAGGTTTACGATTATCCACCCATTGGTGCGACCAAAATGTCGGAAAGGATATGTGCCGCTGCCGGGGATCGAACCAATGACACCCGACGATTGAAGATTGGTAGTCTAATGCGCTACGGACTGCGCTTTGACGGCGGCCCCAAATTCAAAGAAGTTGCAGACGAAAATTTAAATGTTATGAAATCTTGGATTTTTTTAACATTCTGGTAAGAGTTGTTCAAATTTAAAGAAGATACAGACGATAATTTAAAGCTTATAAAATTTTGGACTTTTATCACCTTTGGGGTAAACAACATTGTGGAAAATGAAGTAATTGCTTGTAATAAGCCATTTCTTCATTATCCATAATATTTTTACAAAGCTGATTTTCCTTAGGGTGTCTAAAAGCGTCACTTTGTGGGAATGGGTTAAGTCATTTGGCTTTCGTGCATAAAATAACAGAGTAAAGGAGAAATTGCTTGTTACAACGATGTTTACTTAACCATTTCCCGCACAACAAAATTTAAGACTGGTCCTGATTGAAATAAGTTGCAGACGACAATTTAAGTTGACAGAAGTTGATTTTTTTCTTTTTGGACAGAAAACATTGTGTAAAATGAAGAAATTGATTGTTGTAATCAATTTCTTCATCTTACACAATATTTTACTAATGTTTTTTCTTGAGGGGTGTCGAAAAGGGTTACTGTGTGGGAACGGGTTAAGTCATTTGGCTTTTGTGCATAGAATAACAGAATATTGTGGTAACGGGTTATTTAAGTTTCTTTTCATTTCCCACTGACTAGTCATATTTACTAAGAGATTCTCTCCCTTTAAAACAGAACACTAAGTGTAACACAAAGGTTTTTTTCGTGTGGGTGTCAAAAAGGGTTACTGTGTGGGTATGAGATAAGTCATTTGGCTTTTGTGCATAGAATAACAGAATATTGTGGTAACGGGTTGATTGACTTTCTTTTCATTTCACCCTGATTAGTTAAAAGTTAGTCAAATTTACTACGAGATTCTCTCCCTTTAAAACAGAACACTAAGTATAACACAAAGCTTTTTTCGTGTTGGTGTCTAAAAGCATCACTGTGTGGGAATGAGTTAAGTCATTTGGCTTTTGTGCATAGAATAACAGAATATTGTGGTAACGGGTTGATCAAGTTTCTTTTTATTTCACAATGACTAGTCAAATTTACTACGGGATTCCCTCCCTTTAAAACAAAACACTAAATATACCCCAACCGTCAGTCCGACACAGGATAAAACACCAACTGTAAGAATTATCCATCTTCTTTCTGGATCATCCATACGTTCCTAGTAAGCAGAAAAAATCAAAGTACTGAAAGTACTGTAAGGTAGCAAAGCAGAGCTTTGTTACGTAATCTTCTTTGCAAAAGATTATCATGATAAATAAACGAGGTTAAAGTAACCCAGGAGTTAACTCAATACAATTTAACAAAATATTAGACTGGTTCAAATTGAAAGACGTTCATGTTGGTTGAATTTAGAAATTCCTTCCCTTGTTGGGTAGAAAGCATTGTTGACATTGAAGCAATTGCTTGTTACAAGCAATTGCTTCATTCTCCACAATGTTTTTCAAAGCGCCTTTTTCTTGAGATGGATACTGTTAAAAGCTGCGTTAAACCCCATTCAATCAATCAATTCTTCAGATGGTTAAAAAGCGGAATTGAGTGGGAATAGGTTAAATAAAATGCTTTTGAAATAGTTCTCTATAACTGAATAGAGTTTGCAATATTCCTGAAATACATATAACTACTTTTATGGCGAATGCATTCAATGGATATAGTGGTCAAGCGTCCAGTGGCATTTTGAACTCGTTGAACTTTGAGATGACCTCAAATTTTTGTCTGTTAACGTAAGCTATCAAAGCTGACGCTCTGCTAGCTAAAAATCAGAATTACTATCCAATTGATTGGGTGATTGAATGAATTAACCCTTTCCTGATTTGCAAAATTTTAGACCTGTCCAAATTCAAAGGTTTTGCAGAAAAAAAATCAATTTGGATTCAATTTGAAAAACAACCATTCCGTAGGGTAATAAATATTGTAGAAAGAGAAAAAAAATGCTTGTTACAATCATAAAATCACAAGGACGTAAAAACTAGATATTAAACAGGAAAGTGCTAAGGCCTCTTTTGACAGTATTTCAGTCATATCACTGCGGATGGAGCACCTAACTGTGGATTCCTACTATTTCTCACTCCAGTACTACCAATACATCCTTTCCTAGTCTCAAGCTGCTCATCCAACTTAGGTTTACGATTATCCACCAATTTGTGAGAGACTTATGTCAGACAGGATATTTGCTACGGCCAGGGATCAAACCCAGGACCCCTTGACTAGGAGTCCTACGCAATACCACTGCGCCATGGCCAATTCCTGAAATACTGTCTAGGAGGAAATGTTTATGATATAGTTTTTCAAATTTGATAAATATAAAAAAAATACAATCAGATACGAACCTTAAAAGGTCACTTGTTTCATTTCAATGTTGAATTTTTAAATTATACCACAAGCGGACCGTCGTTGAAACTTTTGAAATTTGATTTTCTATTTATAATGTGACCTAAATCTTTTGCAATAAATCACAAAAAAAATCTAGAATCCATCATTACTTATGTTTTGGCGTTATTTTGGTTGTAACAAAAAGGCGTCACCAGAGATTTCGAATTTTATTTGCATATTTATTACACTAGTGTAATATTACATGTGTAATATTGAAAATATTGAACGTGTTAATTTCACTCCCGCGCCGTAGGTCTTTATAAAAATCCTCTACATGGATGAGTATATATTTATTTCCTTATCAACTGTGACTTAAAAAAGCGCAAGTAGGTGGTGAAGACTAAAATCAGACGACACATATGCGCAGGCTGATCTTGTCTATACCTCCTGCCACAGCAGGAATATTTTGGATTAAGCAGAAAGGTTTATTGATTGATTTATTGAATAGGGTTTAACGCCACTTTTAACAGTATTTCAGTCATGTCGCGGTGGATGACGCACCAAACAATGGATTTCTCACACCAGTACTTTTACTACGACCTTTCCTAGCCTCGAACTACTATCCCACTTAGGTTTACAAGTATCCACCCATTGGTGAGAGACCAATGTCGGACAGGATATGCGCCACCGTCGGGGGATCGAACCCATGACACCCCATTATTGAAGATTAGGAGTCTGATGTGCTACCGACTGTGCTATGACAGCGGCATAGAAAGGCTTAACCCCTAATAATATATTAAAAACAAGAGGACCATGATGGTCCTAAATCGCTCCCCTGAGTATGATGGTTCATGGCTTAATGATATAAACAAAATGGCAAAGCCCTCTGTCTAATTATTTTGGAGAAGATATTTACAGATTTCTCTTTTAATCCTAGGTATATTGATGATCCCACCATATAGCACTAATTTCCTGAATATGGTAATGCTTTGAAGTAAGACATCCATACATACCAAGTATAAAAGCTGTAAGCCTAATGGTTTAGGAGAAGAAGGTTTTCAAAGATATCATTATTTATTCCTGACTAAAATTACTGATTGCAAAGAAAAGGGCTATTTTTTAAGTAATTTGGTAGAGGGTCAGTGGCTGATGAATTGTACCAAATGTCAAAGCTCTAGGCTTTATGATTTGGGAGGAGAAGATTTTCAAAGATTTCCTTCTTTATTCCTTTGTAAAATCAGGAACCACACAGAAAAGGGCTAATTTTCAGAGTATGAAAATTCTTTGAAGTATTTTGGTAGACGGTCATTATCTTATGATATGTACAAAATATCAAAGCTCTAGGCCTAATGGTTTTGGAGAAGAAGATTTTTAAAGATTTCCTTCTTTATTTCTTTGTAAAATCAGGGATCACCCTGAAGAGGGCTCATTTTCAGAATACTGTAATTCTTTGAAGTATTTTGGTAGAGGGTCAATAGATGATGATTTGTACCAAATATTAAAGCTCTAGGCCTTATGGTTTGGGAGAAGAAGATTTTAAAAGATTTCCTTCTTTATTTCTATGTAAAATCAGGAATCACCCTGAAGAGGGCTAATTTTCAGAATACGGTAATTCTTTGAAGTATTTTGGTAGAGGGTCAATAGATGATGATATATACCAAATATCAAAGCTCTAGGCCTTATGGTTTGGGACAAGAAGATTTTTTAAAGATTACCTTCTTTATTTCTTTGTAAAATCAGGGATCACAAAGAAAAGGGTTAAGATTCAGAATTCGGTAATTCTTTGAAGTATTTTGGTAGAGGGTCAATAGATGATGATTTGTACCAAATATAAAAGCTCTAGGCCTTATGGTTTGGGAGAAGAAGATTTTAAAAGATTTCCTTCTTTATTTCTATGTAAAATCAGGTATCATTAAGAAAAGGGCTAATTTGCAGAATATGGTAATTCTTTGAAGTATTTTGGTAGAGGGTCAATAGATGATGATATATATACCAAATATCAAAGCTCTAGGCCTTACCGTTTGGGAGGAGAAGATTTTTTAAGTTTTTTCACTCCGTTGCCATGGCAACCAGAGTTCTTCATGGATTTCAATCCTTTGAAGTATTTTGAAAGAGCATGACCTAAGGATCATTTCTGTGAAGTTTTATTGAAATTCCATGGTTAGTTTAGGAGGAGAAGATTTTCTTGTAATTGTGAACGGACAGACGGACGGACGGACGACGGACGATGACCGATCACAATAGCTCCCCCAGAGCACTTCGTGCTCAGGGGAGCTAAAAAAACATATCATAGAGAGACTTAACCCATTCCAACACAATCCCACCTTTTTACGCACCTCAAATAATAAGCTGTTGAAAACATTGTGTATCAAGCAATTTCTTCATTATCCACAATGTTTTCTATCCACAAAGACCAAAAATTTAAAATTCCATCAGCTTGAAATTATTGTCCGCAGCTTCTTTCAATTTTGACCAGTCCAATATTTTGTTGAGTGGGAATGGGTTAATTAGTCAATGAGCGGTTCAAGAGTATTTCAGTTACAATGAAGGGGCTAGTGTTATCAACAATCACTTCATATCATTTCTTACAACAACTTTCAACCCAAAACAATGCCAACATTTCGAATTCCAATTTACCCTACTAACCATTTGTTCTTGCCATTTCTAATGCCTAAACAATTGTCCAATCACGACTGTGAATCAAATAACTAGTCGACCAATGAAATCATTCTTTATGGCCAAAAATGAGTTTTTGATCTCCGATCATTGGCAGGCATTTTTGTTTACCTCTTTTTTGGTTGGCGACTTAAACATCGTAAATACAAGCCGTAGTTATAACATTTAGGTCGCAAACCAACTATTTACCTCTTTGTTACATGCTGCTTGCCAAAAATTTTGCAAAATAACAGCGTTTGAAATCAAAGTGGCACTCTCCGTCATGGTTGATGGGTGTGGTATTGGAGTAAGTGGGTGGGGCTAGCTATTCGTAACATGTTATACAGTCAAAACAACAACATTTGACATCAAATTGGGACTCTCTGTCACGGTTGATGGGTGTGACATTGGAGTAAGTGGGTGGGGCTAGCGATTCGTAACTTGTTATACAGTCAAAACAACAACATTTGACATCAAATTGGGACTCTCTGTCATGGTTGATGGGTGTGACATTGGAGTAAGTGGGTGGGGTTAGCAATTCGTAACTTGTTATACAGTCAAAACAACAACATTTGACATCAAATTGGGACTCTCTGTCATGGTTGATGGGTGTGACATTGGAGTAAGTGGGTGGGGCTAGCGATTCGTAACTTGTTATACAGTCAAAACAACAACATTTGACATCAAATTGGGACTCTCTGTCATGGTTGATGGGTGTGACATTGGAGTAAGTGGGTGGGGCTAGCGATTTGTAACTTGTTATACAGTCAAAACAACAACATTTGACATCAAATTGGGACTCTCTGTCATGGTTGATGGGTGTGACATTGGAGTAAGTGGGTGGGGTTAGTGATTCGTAACTTGTTATACAGTCAAAACAACTAATAATCAAAGTACGTCTACCTACCTTTATATATAGTGCTATACTTTCAACAAGGATGTCACTGTGAATAAAAAAACAACAACATTAGTTTGTAAAACGCTAAATAAAGATTTTAGTAGTTTGACCTTTGCATATGACCTTGCTTGTAAAATACTAAAGAAAAAAAATAGTAATATGACCTTTGTAAATTACTTTGCTTGTAAAATGCTAAAACAAATTTAGTAGTATTACCTTTGTCAATGACCTTGTCTGTGAAGTGCTAATGAAATTATTTAGGAGTATGACCTTTGCAAATGACCTTGACCTCGTAATATAACCTTGAGCATTGCACTAACAAAGTCTGTTCATGCCAATTATGATCATTATTCCCTTTTATTCTTCAAATTTTGAAGTTACAACAAAATGTTGTCACATAAAACCTTTGTGCTCAGGTTAGTTTATTGTGATTAACCCTTAACTGTCTTTCAAAACTTTAGACTGGTCCAATTTGAAAGAAGTTGCAGCTTAAAATTACTTTCTTCTTTTCCTACAATCTTTTCTCATGCATAAAATCACACGGACGTGAAACCAACGGATTAAAAGACTGCAATCCTGGGTTGTTTAATTTGTACATAAAACAATCACACTTACAAAGCTGTTATTTCTTTCGGTACTTGTGAAGCTTTTACATTTCTATACCAACCCTCTATAAATGCCGTCAGTGATGCTGTATCGTATTTCTCTGGTTCATATCTGTACATCTTTCCTTGTTTAAATCTACAAACAAATACAATTTGAGCATGTGTGCGCCATTTCATTTAAATGACATATCTCTGTTGTCAATCAAAAATTGACAGGCCAATCAAATTAACCAATCAGACCAGAAGGGAGCTTTGAACTCGGACCTTTATGTTCATCCATTATGAAAAAAAACTTTTTCAGACTGGTCCAACTTGAAAACGTTGCAGACATAAAAAAGTTGCAGACGAAAATTCTTAGTTCAAGAAATGTTAAAAATGTTGGTAAATTAATTATCCTCTATGGATATATCAATGTAAATTTTGAGAGATACTGATCTAAACCCTATGTTGTGGGTATTCGTTTGAGTTATCCCTACAATTGGATTCATTTGAGTTCACACAACAAACGTTTTTCTTTAAGAATTGATGACTTAGAATAGACTTCTGGTATCCCTACTTTACCAATGATTGATTGCATTAACCCTTTCCTGGTTTTTGAAATTTTAGACTCGTCCAAATTGAAAGAGGATGCAGACGACAATGAAAATTGGATGCAATTCCAAATAAAACCATCCTATGTGGTAGAAAACATTGTGGGAAAAGGAGAAATTGCTTTTTGTAAGCAATTTCTCCTTTTTCCACAATGTTTTCTCAAGTATAAAATCACAGTGTCGTAAAATCCCGGGTTTGACCAGGAAAGGGTTAAAAGACAAAAAGAATATTTTTTGTTTCCATGGAGTTATGAACCGAAAAAAGACTAATCATACTGTGTGAATATACAAAGCGGATTCATACATAAGTGTGATTTGGTTTTCCGGTTCAAACCTCCATGAAAATAAAAAATATTCTCTTAATCTCTTAAATGCCTTTAATCAGTGGTGTAAAATCTTACAATACAGGAAAGGGTTAAGACTCTGATCAGACTGTGTAGAATTTGGGCTAGTCTCAAATTTTGTCATTTGGCAATGGGTTAAATTAAACTGTTATAATATAATCTAGTAGAAATATCATACTTAATTCACTTCTTTTAACCCTATCCTGTTTAATACCTGGTTTTTATGTCCCTGTGGTTTTATACTTGAGAAAGCAATGTGGAAAAAGAAGAAATTGCTTGTTACAAGCAATTTCTTATTTTCCCACAATATTTCGAACATGTAAGTTGGCTAGTTTTCAAACAAATCTCATTTTTAACTCTCATCTGGGAATTCTTTCAAATTGGACCAGTCTAAAATTGTGAAAAACAGGGAAAGGGTTAACTAACTTATTACTTATTACTGATACAATCTTATGACGTACTTTTTGACCATCACATTCTTCATCACATTACCAGACCACAAACTTTCTGTGTGAATTCAAAGACGTTGCAGATGACAGCTGTTAGTTGATGAAATTTCAAAACTTTCTTTCTTTGGCTTTTGAGGTAGAAAGCATTGCAAATAATGAAGAAATCATGACGAAAATGTTACGATGAATGACAAAGAAGTGTTGTTCCTTTTTAATCCATATACTTACAAGATCATATGAGGTATTTTTTGCACATCAAATCTTTTCATTAAATTTTTGTTTGCCTCAGAATCAACCAGAGCAAAGTTCATTCTATTTTTGAATCTGCAAAAAAAAGAGTAAACAAGGTGTTTATTTTTTTAACTCTCATAAGAAGACAGCAAAATTTTAGACAGGTCAAAAAAGAAACGAGTTGCAGACAACAATGTTCAAATGATGGAATTCAATTTTTTCCTATTTTTTTTTTAATTCCTAACCCATAAGAAGACAGCAAAAATTTAGACAGGTCAAAAAAGAAACGAGTTGCAGACAACAATGTTCAAATAATGGAATTCAATTTTTTCCTATTTTTTTTAAATTCTAAACAAGGTGTTTATTTTTTTAATTCTCATAAGAAGACAGCAAAATTTTAGACAGGTCAAAATAGAAACGAGTTGCAGACAACAATTTTCAAATGATGGAATTCAATTTTTTCCTATGTTTTGTTAATTCTTAACCCATAAGAAGAAAGCAAAATTTTAGACAGGTCAAAAAAGAAACGAGTTGCAGAAAACAATGTTCAAATGATGGAATTCAATTTTTTCCAATTTTTTTTAATTCTTAACCCATAAGAAGACAGCAAAATTTTAGACAGGTCAAAAAAGAAACGAGTTGCAGACAACAATGTTCAAATGATGGAATTCAATTTTTTCCTATTTTTGGATTGAAAAGATTGTGAATAATGAAGAAATAGCTTGATACAATTTGAAGCAATTTCTTCATTAGTTTCAAGCAATTTCTTCATTATCCACTTTGTTTTCCAAAGCCTTTTTCTTGATGAACATAAAATGGTGCGATTGTGTGGGAATGGGTTATTTAACTCATTCCCACTCAGTGACGCCTTTGGACGCAATTTCTCTATTTTCAACAATGTTTTCTACCAAAAAGTTGAAAAAAAAACAAAATTTCATTAACTTTAAATTGTCATCTGCAACTTCTTTCAATTCGGGCCAGTCTACAAATTTGCCATCTGGAAGTGGGTTTAGTAGTACAGTTGGCCTCCTAGGGCTATGGATAACATTTGTATTAAGATTCAATATCCTAGGTCCAAGGGCTAGTGAGTTGAATCACGGAGATGATTTTCAATTAAAGTTCAATTATTGATTCATTGATTGAACGGGGTTTAATGGATGGAGCACCTTACAATGGATTCCTGGTATTTCTAACACCAGTACTACCACTACATCCTTTCCTAGCCTTAAAGTTCATTGAAGACCTTGAATTTTAAACAATATGACCCTAAATCTTAAAGTAGAATCGGGTCGTTACGGCGCACACCGAATAGAATACAATCAAAGAATTTGTAGTTATTGTGACACAGGTGAAGTTGAAGATGAGTACCATTTCACCCTTCTATGCCCATCTTATTCTGATTTGCGAAAACACTATATTAAGAAACACTTTGGACATAAACCATCCATGATTAAATTAGTTGAGCTATTTAATAGCAACAATAAAATAACACTTAAGAATCTAGCTAAATATTTACAAGAGGCCTTTAAACGTAGAATAATGTTCGAAAATGGGTAATCCACTGTAATCTTTACTTTTTATCATATGAAAGAAAAACACTAAAATATAGACTAAATAAATTCTATCATCAGTTCCTATGCTACAAACTTTATCTAATTCCTAATTTTCTCTCAAATTAATGTTTCTTTTCCATACTTCATACATATATTTATACAAGTAAATAAAACAGGATTCGCTTTAGTGAACAGTGATTAAAGTACATTTATATAGATCACTGGTCAAAATAGCGAATTCGGGTTATACATGATACTTTCATGCGTCTACGTTTTTGAAATGTACTTGTTTTTTGGGTTTTTTTGCACATGTTTGTTTGACCTTGTTGATTAATTGTATATCATTGTTGTGTAACAAGAAACTGTATAGTTTACGTTACCCTAATAAAGTATCTATCTATATATCCTAAATTAATAGGGCACTTCCTTGGACCATTTGTAACAATTGTACGAAGTTTCATGGTTTTAAGTCATTCGGTTCTAGAATAATAATGCAAACGAAAAGTCTACGGACGGAGGATAGATGAGTAAACAGACAGACATGGTGACATCAATAGATCCGCCTTTACTTTGTAGGTCGGAGTATAATGACACCTGTTTGTTGCAATGCTGTAGCCTACCTGTATGGAATTTTTGCAGATAAGTCTGAACAAGCATTTCAATTCAACTTTACCTTAAAGCAACACTTTCGAAAGATGCTATTATCTTCATGAATTCTGGAGAAGACGGCATGTAGCTGCAAAAGAAAATAAAGGGGGAATTTAGACTGGTACTAACTGACTTTTACAAAGATGACGTGTTATATCCAAACAACTGTATATGATGACGTATATACATACAGCACATCTGATTGACTGTTGAATCATTTAAATACCACTTTCGAAAAATTTAAATGATTCCAAGTGGTAAGGAATCAATTCAAAATAATGTTCAATTTAACTCTTTTAATTAATTGTCGGCTAATGCTTTCTTCAGAAATAACAGAATATTTTAACACTATATAACATCCATTATCATGGATATCAACATTCAAAAATTCTTTTTGAAATAATTTAATGTTTAGTTTCATCCAACACAAACAGGCATTCTGATTGGTCGAAAAAAAATCATAACTCCATGAACAAAATTTTGAGCTCGTAGCGATTTTGTATGCTTCCGCACAAAATAGTCTCATACAAAAAGGTATCAAAATTTGTAAAGTTTTTACTTTTAGCGATCAATGCTATTAAATTATAAGAAATGAAGAGAATAATTTTTGTTTTCATGGAGGTATGAACCTAAAAACTTTACCTTAAAGCTTTACGCACTCATGCAGTGTGATTAGTTTTTTCGGTTCATAACTCCATGAAAACAAAAACATATTCTCTTCATCTCTTAATTAGTTCTTTTATTTGGTCATCCTTGTATCAAGTATGACTAGTTCACAATTAAAAAATCGAAATTCAAAATCCTTTAGTAGTGAGTCAAAGCAGAGCGAAACAATTATAAATGCAAATTAGTCTATAGTCACTTGCAATGTTTTAGCAATAACCTCTTTGATTAACTTACTTTTCAGTTAACCCTTGTCATGCTGAACCGGGAATATTCTGGTTTTGGCAGGCAATGTAGACCAAGATCAGCCTGCACATATGTGCAGTCTGGTCTTGGTCTACACCTCCTGCTTGTAATTTTCCTGCCAGAGTTGTTCATGAAATATTGATTTTTAAACAACAAGTTCTATCCATGCTTTCAGACCTTTGATTTTACAGCAATTCAATAAGAAATACAGCATCACAATGGTTAACAGTACTCACAAGAAAACTAGCTAATCCCAAAATCAAAGAACGGAAATCACTGGAAACACTTGTTGCAGGTCAAATTTCATTTAAAAACTGATTTTATAAACAATTCTGGCTTGAAAGGGACAAGCAGGAGGTGTAGACTAACATCAGACCTCATATACGTGCAGGCTGATCTTTGTCTATATGTCCTGCCAAATCTTTGTCTTCATGTCCTGCCCAATCTTTGTCTATATGTGCTGCCCAATCTTTGTCTATATGTCCTGTCAAATCTTTGTCTTTATGTCCTGTCAAATCTTTGTCAAATCTTTGGAATATTCCAGGTTCAGCATGAAGAGGGTTAACTTGCTTCTCAGTAAACTGTACTCACAAGAAAACTAGCCAATCCCCAGTGGTTGCACCCGTAGCTGCCTGTGTAAGATGCTCGAACGTAGTATCATGTAACGTCATCACACTAATCCCATGAGCACCGTCTAACCACTCAGCAAACGTACCCAAATCATCTGCGCTCTGTAACTTGTCTACGGTTGAAGATAAAACTAAGAACTTGGACACTATATAAGGATGTTATTTGGCAGCAGATTCTCGTTCAGAAGAATCATGATTCGAAAAAGTCAAATATAACAACAAGAGCACCGCCTAAGGTTGCCTATGCTTGGCTGTTGGGTGCTGGACAGTGGTCAAAATGCATCTAGAGTTATCCCTCTTGAAAGTATAGGCTTGATAGTGAACAAGTGTGCCAAGTTCAAGTGCATGCCTTTAGGAGGACCAGAGATATCACAAAATGTCAACGTTTTCGCAGGTAGATAACGTCAACAAGGACATTATCATGGATATAGCAATACCTCAGATTTTCTAGGCTGCAGGTGCTGGATAATGCAAAAATTCTAAGTTGAAAAAGGGGCATAACTCTTATAAAAATACTTTAAGATTTTTCCCCCTTGATAGTCTAGATAGCTCTTGTGTGATACTCTTGCCAAGTTTTATTAGGATATTTTAAATCACAACAGAGATATGACCAAAGTTGAAGTTTGTCAGGCAAACGCCAATGCCCGCGCACACAACACCAAGGTGATCACAATACATTGGATTTTCTCCGAAAACAGCAGAGCTAAAAATGTGTTATGCAGTCTATTATCTGGCGTTTAACAGTCACTGCTTATTGTGATAGATATTTGTCTCAAGTTTAATTAACAGTGGTGCTTGACCCTTGTCTTTTTTTTCCAGAATTAAATTAAAATCAAAGAGCTGAAAGCACTGATATTACATGTTGTTCTATCATCATTACTTCTTTTGAAAACTAATTCCATAAATGATTCTTGTTTGAAATGGATAGACAGGAGGTGTAGACTAAGATCAGACTGCACTCATGTGCAGTCTGATCTTTGTCTATACTTCCTGACAAAAGCAGAATATTCTGAGTTCAGCATAACAAGGGTCAACCTCTACTGGCTAATAATGAAGAAAAAATCTTAAAAATAGGATTACAAGCCGTCACTGTTACAAATAAGTTATGACCGTTATTCGTCACAAGCATCAGATTTCTTAAAGTTTGTTTTAGACACTTAGTAAAACCGTGATAAGCTTTCAAAAGCTTGATTGGTAAGTGAATTACAGCATTACAGGGCATATACATTGTGCCACTTTTCTAAATGGTATTTATTGAAATTAAGAGCATTTTCTAAACACTGTAAAAAGTTGTTTTAGCTGAAAATCATGTTTAGCGATGAGATAAAGCACAAATTTGATTCGAATTAAAGGGTTTTACATTTGCTTCACATGAACACGAAGAGAAGCAATCGGTGGTTTTGATCAGGAATAAAATTCATTTGTTTGGAATAATAACATTATGACGATTTGCTGTCATGATAGGTGGTGATGCAGAGTTTTCCATGACCCTCTCCTTCTTTGAATTTGGACCCCCATTTTTCAGAAATGACCCCCAAAATAGCTAGACAGCCTTCTTTATCTTACTTGATAGAGGTCATAATGTGGCAAAATGACCCCCTGTTTTGAAAGTCAAGGGAAAACCCTGGTGATGTATAGAAATCAGATACTAGACTGTTTCGCAGAGGTGCGAAAATACGGATTTTCTGCCAGACAAGTGACACATGATTTTTTTAGAATTAACTCACTACCAGACGGCAAAATTTTAGATTGGTCCAAATTGAAAGATATTGCAGAAGACAATATAAAGTTTATAAAATTTTAGATTTTTTGTAACAAGCAATTTCTTCATTTTCCACAAAGTGTTTTCCAAATTGATTTTCTTAAGGGGCATCAAAAATCTACATTATGTTGGAATGGGTTAAAATGAACCTCTCTGCATAAAAGAAAAGTGATGAATTTTGATAATATGTTACTTTTTGAATGTAAAATTCTGTAGATTATCTGATCCATAAAAATTATAATGACTATCAATAACTTATTTATCGAATTATGCCACATTTTACTCACTTCTTTCTATATAATAACCAAACTTTATGTGATTTTTTTGAATATCAAAATATACATTTTAAACATCAAATTATCAACCCTTAGTCTCTTGAATATTTATCCTTTCTTCACAAAAGTTTGATTTTTTGTCAAATATAGATCTACTTTGCTCAACACTAAATGAACAAGCAGGTAGTGTAGACTAAGATCAGATTGCACATCTGTGCAGGCTGATCTTAGTCTATACACCTGCCACAGCTATTGCAGCAGGAGATGTAGTGGTAGTACCGGTGGGAGAATTTACCAGGAATCCATGATTAGGTCCTCCAGCAGCCGCGATCTGACTTTAAAACTGTTAAATCAATTTTCTCACAATACTGCTTTTAGAAACCCTGTGTAGAAAAACTTTGAAAACAATGTGGAAAATGAAGAAATTACATCTAACACGCTATTTCTTCATTGTCCATTATATTTTCTTACACTAAAAAGCAATTATTATTAACCTTTGCCATGCTGAATCCAGAATATTCCGGTTTGGGCAGGGATCATAGACAAAGATTAGCCTGCACCTAAGTGGCTATCAGTGGGGTCAGCCAAAGAACATTACTCATGAGGAAGGTACATATACATTCTCACATGCAATTATGAACATAAATACTGCACTGTTTTCTTACCTGAATACAATATTGGGTGTTCATTGCGAAAGTAAATAATTCCTGGATATTCTGTCACCATAAATTGTTCGGCTAAATCTTCATCCACTATGTATCGCTTGTGGATCTCTGTCAGAAAAGGAGAAACAAGAAAACTGCCTATGGGTGCCTACGCCCGGCTGTTTGGTGCAGGATAGTTGATAAAATACATCCCCCTTGATAGTATAGGCTGCTCTTTTGATAGTGCACAAGTGTGCCAAGTTGCAAATGAATGCCTTTAGTAGAACCAGAGAAATCACAAAATGACAAAGTTTTCGCATAATGACGATGATAAGGACACAAAGGCTATAGCAATACCTCGGGTATTCTCCGAAAAGAACTGTGCTAAAAATTGGGAGGGGGGGGGTTAAGCTATTTAATTTTCCTGTTATTCAAGAAATACATTTATTAACCCATTCCAACTCAGTGACGCTTTTGGACGCGCCTCAAGGAAAATAAATTGGGAAAACATTGTGCGAAATGAGGAAATTGATTGTGACAAGCAATTTCTTCATTTTACACAATGTTTTCCACCCAGAAAGTTGAAGAAATTTAGAATTTCATTAATTTCTATATTGTCGACTGCAACTCCTTTCGATTTGGACGGGTCTAAAATTTTCTTGGGTGGGAATGGGTTATGCAGAAAATTGGTTTAGATTTGGTCCTTAAACCTATTACCACACAACAAAATTTTAGACTAATCCAAATTAAAAGAAGATTAAGACAATAATTAAAAGTCGATAGAAGTCAATAAACCAACAAAAGTGCTTAAGTCATCATAATGATAACTACATCGGAGTTCTAAAGTCACTTCCGGTCTAAAGAAACAATTTAATGGGCCCCTACCGATATACGGAGTTCTCTCGAAAATTGCGCTTTAATTAACTCCCTTGATTCTACTGGGAAGTTCCGGTTTAAATTTCAACAAAGAGTATATAAGGACTGAGACTAAAAGCGTCTGTTTTGAAGATATTCAATTATTTTTTCGGTATTTCACACATAAGAATATTGAGTACTTTTGTAATACTTATAGATTATGAAAATGTTTTGGTACTTTTTATTTACGTTGACACGTTATAATCGTCTTCCCGTCCGAGTTTCATCCAGTTTTTATATTCTACTTCTCATTTTTGAAACAAAATTAGCAAAAGTGTCCTTCATGGTGAATTGTTGCTTTTATTCATTTGCTTGAGAATATCTATTGAAACATGCGAACAGGCAAAACAACAACGGGGGAAACAAAAGTATTGCGATAAAAGGAGTATTTTTACAAGGAATTTCTCCAAATCTGAGGGATCCGTTATTTTTGATACAAATGAATTTTAATCTTTCGTCTGTATCCTATTTCGTTCTGAGATTTTTTTATCCACAAAGGTTTAAATGGTAAGTTAAACTCCTATTTTAATCCAAGTAACTGACACGTTTTGAATCGGTATCTTTCATTACGCAATAGTCCACGGGTGGTATCCGGATATATCCCATAACGATCGGCTATTTGCTTTGATTTTCACACGACTGCCCAGATGTCCTTCTTTTGACTAATTAACAAGGGAGTCGGTTGACTTATATTATTTGGAATTTATCAAGTTCTAAAGATTTATTAATGTTTTATCTTTCTGTCATTATAATATATTCAAAATGATGTTGTTGGGTCCCTAAGTAAAAGTACACTATCAGAGAATAGATGCTCCTATTTTGCGTAGAATCAGATATTTTTCAGAATTTGATACAGAGGATTGTTGAGTACTCTTAAAATACTCTTAGAATATGGAATTGTTGTGGTAGTTATATTAACGTTGACACGTTTTAATCGTTTTTCTCTTCCGACCTAGGAACCAATTTCATTCTCGTCCAGTTTTCATATTTTACTTCTCATTTTCGAAAAAAAAAATTAGCAAAGGCGTCCTTAGTAGGAAATCATTGAGTTTACTCCTTTAACCTGAAAAGACTTATTAAAACAAGGAAACCGCACAACAACCAAGAATAACAATGTTGCGACAAAGAGTACTTTTAACGCCGATCATCTCCTCATCTGAAAGATTCATTATTTTCGGTACACATGGCTATTAAGATTTCGTTCGTATCCTCTTTTGTTCTGAGATTTTTTTTCTGTAAAGGGTTAAATGGTAAATCAAATTTGAAAGTTAACGATGTCCTCTCATAAACTGCTGTTTTAATCCAAGTAACTTACATGCTTCTGATTGGTATCTCTGATTGCGTAATAGATCAAGGGTGGTATTTTGGATGTACACTGGATATATATCTCATAATGATCGGTTATTTGCTTTTGATTTTTACCCGATATCTCCTTATTACAAGAAACAAAGGAAGTCGTTTATTATTCCCTCTAATTCTAAGGAAATTACGAGTCTGTACATAGGATAGAATAGGATTATAAATGCAATAGGTAGAGGAAATCTATTTTAAAACGTTTCATATTTAGAAAAGATTGGAAAAAATGTTTAAGAAAAATCTAAAAAAATAAAACATGTTTAAGATTACTAAAAAAAAAAATGAATATTTAGCATATATATTGTATCATATATGTCATTGCATGATATATCACAATATAGTAATAAGAATTTGGTATCAACTAAATGGATTAAAACGTTCAAAAAGATTGTCTTACTTTGATCTTGGTAACACTTCTTTTATATTTCCACTTTTTTATTTCTTAAATACATGAAATGATATATAAAACAATAAATAAAAAAATAAATAAATAAATAAAATAAAACATTCAGCAGGGTAGAAATACTGTGGAAAAGGAAAAAATATTGCAACAAGCATATTCATTTTCTACAATGCATTCTCAATTTGAAAGCCACAGGGACGTATAAAGCGGGGTTAACCAGATTAAATTTTATATGAAAAATATAAATTTGTGCACACATCTAATATCAGATGCTAAAGCTTGTCCAGGTTGATTGAAATAAATTGGTTTACCCATTCCCACACAATGACGCTTTTAAGAAATGAAGACGTATGTAAAGAGTTCCCGTTTGTAAAATGATAGATAACTTATAAATTCAACGCCCCGGTTGACATTCGAAACCATTTTTTTAAAAAAAGGAAATAACGGAACGAAAATCCGTGAGTATCATTGTATTTATTTCGATCAAAAAAGCTCTTTTTATGGTAATTAATGGGCCCCTACCGATATCCAGAGTTACTCTGCTTAGTTTTAGTATTAGAGTGACCTCCCTTAAATCTTTGGGTAGTTCCGGTAAAAAAATCGATGATATCGGTATCGATAACATTAACAGGTTTTTGCCAGCTCTTACTATGTGTCATTATTGTTGTAACCCTAGATGATCTAGAGGCTACTTTATATTAACAGCTGAGCTTAATTTTTAAAGCTTAGTGACGTTTTACGTGTTTATAATCGTAAATGAGCCGGTATGAAAGTGTATTTTTCGGATATACCCTAATTCCGGATATACGTATTTATTACCATAAAAAGGGCTTTTTTGATCGAAATAAATACAATGATACTAAAGGAAATACATTTCGTTATTTCCTTTTTTAAAAAATGGTTTCACATGTCAAGCGGGACTTTGAATTCATAAGATGTCTGTCATTTTACAAACGGGAACTGTTACAAAGAAGCTCTCCATACGTCTTCATTTCATGACCTCGGGAATTAACCAAATACCCTTTTCATTGATAAATATGAAATAAATTTAATCAGAATTCACTGCATGATCCTCAAAATGCTTTGTAAAGTGCCTTGTTGTAAAAAAAGTTATCTTAAACATGTTTTTTTTTTCCTTCAAATTTTTCTTAAACATTTTTTCCAATTTTTTCTAAATGAGAAACGTTTTAAAATCGATTTCCTTTACCTCTTGCATTTATAATCCTATTTAAAATGTACAAACTCGTAATTTCCTTAGAATTGAAGGGAATAGCAAACAACTTCCTTTGTTACTTGTAATAAGGGGATATCGGGTGAAAATCAAAAGCAAATAACCGATCATTATGAGATATATCCAGTGTATATCCAAAATACCACCCGTGGTCTATTACTCAATCAGAGATACCGATCAGAAGCGTGTAAGTTACTTTGATTTAAACAGCAGATTATGAGAGGACATCGTTAACTTTTAACTTTGATTTACCTTTTAACCCTTTACAGAAAAAAAATCTCAGAACGAAAGAGGATGCGAACGAAATTTTAAAAGACATGTGTACCGGAAATAATGGATCTTTCAGATGTCGAGAAAATCGGCGTAAAAGGTACTCTTTATCGCAATATTGTTATTCTTGGTTGTTGTTGTGTGGTTTCCTTGTTTTAATAAGTCTTTTCAAGTTAAAGAAGTAAACGCAATGATTTCCTACAAAGGACGCCTTTGCTTTTTTTTTCGAAAATGAGAAGTAAAATATGAAAACTGGACGAGAATGAAATTTGTTCCTAGGTCGGGAGAGAAAAACGATTAAAACGTGTCAACGTAAATATAAACTACCACAACAATTCCATATTCTAAGAGTATTATAAGAGTACTCAACATTCCACTATATCAAATTCTGAAAAAAATATCTAATTCTACGCAAAATGGGATTATTTACCCTCTGATAGTGTACTTTTACTTAGGGACCCAACCACATCATTTTGCATATAATATATGGACAGAAAGATAAAACATTAATCAATCTTTAGAACTAGATAAATTCCAAATAATATAGGTCAACCGACTCCCTTGTTAATTAGTCAAAAGAAGGACATCTGGGCAGTCGTGTGAAAATCAAAGAAAATAGCTGATCGTTATGAGATATATCCGGATACCACCCGTGGACTATTGCGTAATGAAAGATACCGATTCAAAACGTGTAAGTTACTTGGATTAAAACAGGAGTTTATGGACGGACATCGATAATTCTAAAGATTAACCTACCATTTAAACCTTTGTAGATAAAAAAATCTCAGAACGAAATAGGATTCAGACGAAATATTAATAAACATTTGTATCAAAAATAACGGTTCGCTGAGATTTGGAGAAATTCCTTGTAAAAATACTCCCTTTATCGCAATACTTTTGTCCCCCCGTTGTTGTTTTGTCTGTTTGCATGTTTCAATAGATTTTCTCAAGCCAGGCAAATAAAAGCAACAATTCACCATGAAGGACACTTTTGCTAATTTTGTTTCGAAAATGAGAAGTAGAATATGAAAACTGGATGAAACTCGGACGGGAAGACGATTATAACGTGTCAACGTAAATAAAAACTACCAAAACATTTTCATAATCTATAAGTATTACAAAAGTACTCAATATTCTTATGTGTGAAATGCCGAAAAATTAATTAATTCTCTCAGAAACGGACGCGTTTAGTCTCAGCCCTCATATACTCTATGTTGAAATTTAAACCGGAACTACCCAGTAGAATCAAGGGAGTTAATTAAAGGGCAATTTTCGGGAGAACTCCGTATATCGGTAGGGGCCCATTGACCAATCACTGGCCTTGCCAACTTTTCCTTTCGTCCCGCCGATTGACTCCAATGGGGGAAGTTCCACTTCCATTTTCAGCTATATTATTTTGCAAAATTTATAACAAGTAGCATGTTATAATCAAGAGGGCCGTGGCCCTGAGAACTCAACTGAGTTTGTGGCAAACAATGGCCAAAGAAGCACAAGTGAACTAGTGACCTTTTGTCCAAGGTGAGACTATATCTAAATTCTGTCTTGCACATATCGTGGACAAATAGTATTTAAACCAAGTTTTAAGATATTTAAGCCATAAATGTAGTCTCTACACTATATATATGCAAAGTTATTGAATGGTTTGACCTAGTGACCTGCATCTTGCCCCAAATGGAGTACATTCAAAGCATTCCGATTTATGACAGAGGGACCTACTTTTTTACCAAAAGGTACCCAATATCAAACTTGATCAAGATATCATAAAGTCAAACATTCTGACCAAATATCAAGACATTTGGAGCAAAATAATGTCCTATAGAGTGCACAAAAAGCATTTCTACGACTTGACCTTGTGACCTAATTTTTCAACCCAGCATGACAAAAATTCAAACATAACACAGATCTTATGTTAAAAACAAACTCTCTGACCAACTATTAAGACATTCTAGGCAAAACTGTGCCCCCTACAGTGCACACAAGGTTTGTTTTAACCCTTGTCGTGCTGTGTAAATTACCACACTGAATTGCTGTAAAATCAAAGGGCTTAAAGCACTGGTAGAACTTGTTGTTCAAAAATCAATATTTCTTTTGGAAATCAATTTCATAAACAACTCTGACAGGAAAAGTACAAGCAGGATGTGTATACCAAGATCAGACTGCACTTATGTGCAGGCTGATCTTGGTCTACACCTCCTGCCAAAACCGTTGAGATTTGAGCCAATGAAGTACCTTTTGACCTAATTTGAACCTGACAGAGATATTATGAAGACCAACTTTCTGAACAAATATCAAGATATTTGAATAAAAAAAATGACCTCTTGAGTACATACAAGATTGATCTAGGATTTGACCTAATGACTTACTTTTAGACAAAAGACAACATACAAAGGTAGATCATAAAAGCTCACATTCAACACTTCATTTTCAGATGAACAAAAAAGAAAAACATCTGGCTGGTGAACTAAATGTCATAACTACAACTTCAAAAGCTGTAAAATACAATTTTCTCGTAGCAAATTTGCGACTACGGTTACTTTCAAACTCTATGTAACACGCAGAGCTGAGAGACATGTGCATATTTCTATTCATTTATCATCGCTACCAAAGCATATGCCCATATGAGTGACGCCAAAAGAAGACAGTTAGTTATACAGGGTAGGTTGCAAGAATACAGGACAAAACTTCTGTGATTCCCCTTTAAGGTTCTTTAACGCTTGTCATGCTAAATAAAATCCTTTTCAGAATTGTATAAATATCAAAGGGCTGGAAGCACTGGTAGAACTTGTTGTTCAGTTGTCAAAACTTCTTTTGAACATTCATTTCATAAACAACTCTGGTTTCAAAAGGACAGACAGGAGGTGCAGTCTAATCTAGGTCTATACCTCCTGTTAAAATCAGAATAATCCGAGCTCAGCATGACAAGGATTAACATGGCACCGTCATATGGGGGCCTTAGTTTAACATTTCATTCTGTCTCATCCCAACCACAATTAGTGTGTTAGTTGATATGGTCAGTGGATAATCGTAAACCTAAGTGGGATAGCAGATAGAGGCTAGGAAAGGATGTAGTGGTAGTACTGGTGTGAGAAATACAAGAAATCCATAGTTAGGTGCTCCAGCCACCGCAATATGACTGAAATAACGTTAAAAGTCGCGTTTGACTGCAGTACGAAATTCATGTACAATGTCAGTTCACGTACACCAAGACGTGCATGAACGTACAAAAAAATAAATGAGCGTAGAAACAAAAATGCCATTACATGTGTGTACATTTAAAATGAGAAACTCTATGTGCCTATTTTATCCTAAAACAAAAAAAAAATGCAGGCAAAATATAACAAAATCAGATCGGCAGCAAGTGATTTCCATTACATGCGACAGGAACCATGGCTTCTTTCTGGTCTCTGTTCATCTATACAGAGAATTGGGGAACAAGCTGTTGGAAAGTTTATATAATGCGGATCCTGAATAAGTCCAAAATAAGTCAAAAGTCATGCTATTTTTCAAACAAAATGCAAGATATTTATGTGTTTTTGAAATGAAACTGACAAGATTTCATACTATAGAATTTGATTTTGCAATTAGTCTCTCTTGTGAGTTCCGTTGTACATGTAAGTTTGGCGTGACAAAATGGGGCCGTTTATTTGATGTTGTAGTCTTGTTTTAGCTACGTAATTTGCTGTCTGCAAACTGCTGTAGCAAAACCTATTCTATTTCTCCACAACTTGTGACTATTGGACAGCAATGAGGCCATTTGATATTTTCTGTAACAGAATCGTTTCAATACCAGAGTTTGAGTTAACAATGAGCTGACATGCCCGGTATGGCCTGCTCCAAAATGCCATTCCCCAATCTCATAATTAACTTGTTAGAGTTGTTTAGCCATAGCTCTCATATCCCATTCAACCCCTTCAAAATCAAATAATTAAGAGAAGGCGAATGGTCAAATGTTAACTTTTGAAAAAAGTTTGCTATCCTTTGCTTTAAAATTAATTGACACCTGCACATGACGAGTGGCACTTATTTACTGATTATTAACAAATCATTTTACAAAAACATTGTCATTTGGTAAAGGGTTCAGATCCGTATGTTGTACTCTTAACTCTGAAAGTAAAGGGTACACTCTACCCCCAGATTTTTCTTTGTAACCCAATTTCAAACCTGAAGGGTACATGTACCCCCAAAATGAAAACCCATTGGGCATGCTGCAACTTAGGTTTACGATTATCCACCCAATGGTGAGAGACAAATGTCGGAAAGAATATGTGCCGCTACCAGAGATGGAACCCATGACATCCCATGATTGAAGGATAGGAGTCTGATGTGCTACGAAATTTACATTTGAGAAAACATTGTATAAAAAGAAAATATTGGTTGTAACAAGCAATTTCTCCACAATATTTTCTACCGTTCAAATGGTTATTTTTTTCAATCAAATCCACTTTCAATTTCATCTGCAAAACCTTTGAATTTGGACAGGTCTAAAATTTTTAAAAATGAAAAAGGGTTAATTCTATCTTTATAGAATATCAATAGCCATTTGGTCCTCATTAGCTTTCCTAATTAGCATATCACTGCAAATTACCTCCCCTTAACCCATTCCACCACAAGCCCTCCATTTACACCTCTTAAGAAAAGAGTTTTGGAAAAAAAATGCGGAAAATGAAGAGATTGCTTGATTTATCACAATGTTTTCTATCGCAAAAGACGATAAAATAAACATCTCATCCACTTGAAATTGTCGTCTGCAACTTCTTTAAATTTGGCCCTGTTTAAATTTTGCTGTGTTGGAATGGGTCAACTGGCACAACTGTATTTGTATCACTTACCTTTTTCCATATTTTCTGGTTGTGGGATTTTCTCTAAATATTCCAAGGCTTTGGTACAGTGTGGACACTGATCAGATGACACTGGAATAGAATAGAAATTGAAATTGATCAGATTATACAAAGAATTTCTTTCCGACAATCTAACTGGGCTCATGTTTGACTGGTAAACCAGAATTTTTACCCTAAAAAGTCTGAAAATTTCCTATTTTGATCCTTACAAATTTAAAAGACCCCCTTGTAAATGAGAAATTTTAAGGGTCAAAAAAGGGTTTGATGTATCTAATAGGTAGCTACTTTAAAAAATCTTACAAATTAGCCCATTCCCACACAATGACGCTTTTACACGCCCCTTCATGTGAAGGCATTGGAAAACAATTTAGAAAATGAAGAAATGAAATTGAAGAAATTGCTTGTTGCAAGCAATTTCTTTGGTATCCACAATGTTTTCAACCCCAAAAGAAAAAGATTTTAAAAATTTCATTAACTTAAGATTGTTGTCTACAACTTCTTTGAATTCGGACTAGTCTAAAATTTTATGGTGTTGGAATTGATCAGTAGGCACATATATTCATAATTAGCTCTTTTTGGCGAAATGTAGGCATAAAATTATTTTGATCTTATAAATTCTATCATCATGTTGATTGATGCTTTTGACCCTCGATAATGGTTTTCTTATTAATTTTGTAGATTGTTTGGGGGAAGATATGGCTTTAAAGTCACAAACCAACTGTTCTACTTTTTTGTGACATGCTACTTGCCGTAAATTTTACAAAATGATACCCTATAAATTTTACAAAATAACACCTTATAAATTTTACAAAATAACACCCTATTAATTTCACAAAATAACACCCTATGAATTTTACAAAATAACACCCTAAAAACTTTAAAAAATAATACCCTATAAATTTTACAAAATAACACCCTATAAATTTTACAACACCCTATAAATTTTACAAAGTAACACCCTATAAATTTTACAAAATAACATATGTGCAGCCTGATCTTTGTCTATACCTCCTGCTTGTCCCTTTCAAGCCAATTCAATTTGCTACATAATTACCAGCCAAAAAGGAGTGCTTTCTGTTCTTTCAGTCCTTTGATTTGTACACAATTTTTGTAAAGGATTTTATTCAGCATGACCAGGGTTAACCCTTGTCATGCTGAATAAAATCCTTACTCAGGATTGCATTAAAATCAAAGGGCTGGAAGCACTGGGATGCCAGATATTGTTGGTCATTATTTTTTGTTACTTAACCCTTGTCATGCTGTATAAATTATTTTCTGAATTGCTGTCAAGGGCTGAAACCACTGACAGAACTTGCTGTTCAAAATCAATATTTATTTTAGAAATCAACTTCATAAGCAACTCTGATAGGAAATGTACAAGCAGGAGGTATGGACTAAGACCAGCCTGCACACAAGTGCAGTCTGGTCTTAGTCTACACCTCCTGCCAAAACCGGAATATTCCGGATTCAGCATGACAAGGGTTAATTCTATTTTCAATTCTGAAATTAAAATACAAAACAGGTGGTTTAGAATAAGATCAGACTGCGCATATGTGCAGGCTGATCTTAGTCTACACCTCCTGCGAAAACAGGAATATTCCGGGTTCAGCATGACAAAGAGAGCCTCCGTCATAGCCCAGTTGGTATCGCATCGGACTGTCAATCTAGAGGTCCCAGTTCAATCCATGATGGCGGCAAATGGGTGTTGTGATTAACAGGATTCCACTGGACAAATATTCCATGATCATTGAATGGTTATTCAAGGAAAACAAATCTGTCAAACTAACATTTTGAAAAATTCTGACCATCAAATGTGTCCTTGACCTGAGAACATACATTGCTACTAACCGTTGTCATTTTGAAAAATTCTGACCATCAAATGTGTCCTTGACCTGAGAACATACATTAACATAATCTTCAAACGGCACAACTAACTTTAGTGCCAAACAAATTACAAATTGCTAGCCATACCACAGTCTCCCTTGGCCCTCATACTGAGCTGTGTGTGTATATCCCTTTATTTATCATCACTACTGTAGCATATGCCCATATGAGGGACGCCCCCAGAAGATGGTTAATTGTTACGGGGGATAGTGCACGGATACATGACGAAACTGCTCAGAGCTCCGCCTCGTTCTTTAACATACTCGATGGATAGAATTGTCACACGGGGCCTGAGTTATACATCTCATCCAAAAGACAATTAGGTTGTTACTTGATATGGTCAGCACAGGGCTCGAACCAGTTATCTTGAGGTTTGAAGTCAAGCACATTGAGCTCCAACTGGGAGTACTATTTGTCTATTAACAGATTCCTTCACAAAATTTTGGACTTAATTCCCACTTAACCCATTACAACTCAATCCCTCCTTTTTACGCCCCTCAAGAAAAAAGCTTATGAAAACATTGTGGAAAATGAAGAAATTGCTTGTATCAAGCAATTTCTTCATTATCCACAATGTTTTCTACCCAAAATGACAAAAAAATTCAAAATTCTATGAACTTGAAATTGTTGTCTGCAGCTTCTTTCAATTTGGACCAGTCTAAAATTCAACTGTGTTGGAATGGGTTAATGATGCTTTTGAATGCCCCTAAAGAAAAATGCTTTGGAAGACATTGTGGAAAATGAAGAAATTGCTTGTAGAAAAGCAATTTCTTCATTATCCACAATGTTTTCTTCCCCAATCTATTGTACTTTTTAAAATTCCCTAAACTAAATATCTTTGTCTGCAATTTCTTTTAATTTGGACCAGTCTAAAATTTTATCATCTGGTAAAGGGTTAACCCAAATAACAAATTTTAGACTTGTTCAAAGGAAGCTGTAGACGACAATTTCAAGTTGATGGAATTTTAAACTTTTTTGTCTTTTTGGATAGAAAATATTGTGGATTATGAAATTTTCCACAATTATTTCCAAAGTTTTTTTTTCTTTAGGGGTGTAACAAGAAGGGATTGTGAGGGAATGGGCTAAACATTGTTACTTTGCAGAAATTTTGGCCTGTTACATGCAAGATAAAAAGGAAAATTGTAAGATGGCAACATAAATTTCTTAACTACTGCTTGAATAAGCTGAATTCATGACGTTTAACCCATTACCAGACAAAAAAAAATTTTGACTGGTCCAAATTGAAAGATGTTGCAGACGACAATCTAAAGTTTATGAAATTTTGGATTTTTCAACTTTCTAGGTATAAAACATTGTAAAAAATGAATAATTTGCTTGTGTCAAGCAATTTCTTCATTATATACAATGTTTTCTTAAGCTTTTTTCCTTGGGGTGTCTAAAGGAGTTTCTGAGTGGGAATGGGTAAAGTCTCCAAATGTTACATATATTAACCCTTGTCATGCTGATCCCGGAATATTCCGGTTTTGGCAGCAGGTGTAGACTAAGATCAGACTGCACTTATGTGCAGGCTGATCTTACTCTACACCTCCTGCTTGTTGTAACTTTTCCTGCCAGAGTTGTTTGAACAACAAGTTCTATCAGTGCTTTCAGCCCTTTGATTTGACAGCATTTCAGGAAGGTAATTTATACAGCATGACAAGGGTTAATATTGACCAAAGTCAGAGTTCAAAATTCATACTGAGTTTTAACGATTTATTTTCATTGGTTGATTGATTCTTTGATCGACAGCCCCCTATTGGTTATGATATACAACAAGATTCGCTGAAATAAAAGAAATTTTGAAGGATTGCGAATTATGTCCCTTTGATTTTTTGTAAAGCATAATCATGAAGTAATTCAGTGCTCTCAATACGGAACAATCAGGCATTTTTCAGATTCCAAGTTTCAGTTTTAGGTATTTTTCACAAATTCAAGGAATTTTTTTTCATAACCCCAACCATAACCCTCTCCAAGAAATAGACAAAATGAAAATAGATTGGTAAAGCCTATGGTACGTACTTTTCCATCCTTTTAAGTCTTATAGTTCCTCAACTAGATAAAACATAACGGTAAAAGAAGAAATTGTTTCTTGGATTAATTTCTCCTTCTCTACAATGTTCCCTCTCCTTAACCCTTTCCTGTTTTTACGTCCTTGTGATTTTATACTTGAGAAAACATTGTGGGAAAAGAAGAAATTGCTTGTACAAGCAATTTCTTCTTTTCCCACAATATTTTCTACCCTGTTGGCTAGTTACTTTTTCAAATTGCACTCATTTTTAGTTGTCGTCTGCAACTTCTTTCAATTTTGACAAGTCTAAAAATTTGAGAAACAGGAAAGGGTTAACCCATTCCCACTCAGTAATGCTTTTGGACGCCCCTCAAGAAAAACAATTAGGAAAACAATTTATATAAAACGATGACAAGCAATTTCTCAATTTTACACAATGTTTTCCACACAGAAAGTTGAAAAAATCTAAAGTTTCATTAACTTTGAAATGTCATCTGCAACTCCTTTAAATTTGGACCAGTCTAAAAATTTTACATCTGGCAATAGGTTAAGCCTTTTTATTTTCCAAATTTAGGTGGACACAATAGTTATTGTTGTTTGCAAATCTCCAAGGATTTGGACAAATTTCTGATCTGCAGAATGGGAGAAAATGATTCATTTCAACTCATTCTGGTCAAATGGTAGGGGGAGAATAAAATTGAGACTGGATTATTCTCAAACCGTCACCGGTCACATTATAGTTATCCAAGTACATATGTCATGAATATCACTAACTCTTGCAATTTCTTTTTTTTTTTTTTTCTTATTTTTGAGAGCATGTGAAAAATTGCAGCAGATTTATCATGGGGTAAAGTCCAAAACTTATTTTCATTACTTATCATATAAAGTTTTTACTTTACCCCTGATAACTCTGCTTCAATTCTTACATGCATTCAAAATTAAAGAAAATTTGCAAGAGTTTAAACTTTTAGCCATTCAATGAGGAAAAGAACTAATCTCAATGAAATAAAAGAATATTGAACATTCTTAGTTAATGAACAGTCCAAGCAGAGAAATGAAATATACCATATTAGCAGCTGTTGCAGAAACAATTTTCCAGAGCTCTAGAAAAGTGGGAGTGATGACATTCTAGATTTATTATTTCCACTCCAAACCCTATGTTGTGGGTACCCATTAGAATGGTCTTGTTGAGACGATTAAAATGGGTACCAACAACATAGGGTTTGGAAAACAAATGAGGAAATTATTTCATAATTCTACATTTGAAAACATATTCACTCCTTCAATCGGGAGCTCTGTCTTTAATCATCTGTTTCTATACTAATCCTGGCCTGAGCTTGTCAATGAAATATAACCTGTCATGCAAAAAAGGGCCATCTGGCAAGAGCAAACAAATATCGACCCTGGTCAGGCAGTAAAGGCTAACAGTGACCAGAGCTGAAGCTAACCAATTCCACCTATTTTCAGAATATGGAATTATCACTCTACCCCACTACATTCATAGTTTTGTCTCGAGAACCAGGTATAAGTCATCTAGTTTTGGCATCAAACTTTTTTGTTGTATAACTTTTCCTGTACAATGACACTTTTGGACACCCCTAAAAAATATAGTTTGGAAAACATTGTGTAAAATGAAGAAATTGCTTGTAACAAGCAATTTCTTCATTTTACACAATGTTTTCTACCCAATTTTTTCTAACCATAAATTTGAAAAATCTAAATTTCATAAACTTTTGTTACAAGCAATTTCTTCATTTTACACAATGTTTTCTACCCAGTGTTTTCTAACCATAAATTTGAAAAAATCTAAAATTTCATAAACTTTAAATTTGTCATCTGCAAATCCTTTCAATTTGGATCAGTCTAAAATTTTGCCGTATAGTAATGGGATAAAGGGTTTGTCCGATGAAAATTGATAATCAATTCAAATTATAAAAAGATGTTTAATAGGAAGTGCCTCTAGGCACAAACACTTACCTTGAACCTCATATTGTAGTGGTCATAGTCAGCCCTATTAGCTCAGTTAGCAGAGCACTTGACTTCGAACCTCAAGATCACGGGGTTCGAGCCCTGAGCTGACCATATCATTTAACAAACTAATTGTCTTTCAGATGAGACGTTAAACCAAGGCCCTGTGTGACGGTGCTATCCACCGAGCATGTTAAATAACCAGGCGGAGCTCTCAGCAGTTTTGTCCTGTATCCTTGCACTATTCCCTGTTACATCTAAGCGACTTCTGGGGGCGTCGCTCATATGGGCATGTGCTACGGTAGCGACGATAAATAAATGGAAATATACAGTGGCCATAGTTGATAGGTAGGCTTCCTGATCCAGAGGCTCCTATCCAATCATTTTTTGTTAAGAAGTTTGCTAAGAAAATCAGCAGAATTTCTGGTGTATTCTCCAGGAAGCAGAATCAAGAGGGATTAACCTATTTACAGATGACAATTTTTTAGACTGGTCTAATTTTAAAGGAGTTGCAGACGACAATTTTAAATTTATGAAACTTTGTATGTTTTCAACTTTCTATAAAGAAAACATTGTGTAAATGAAGAAATTACTTGTTACAAGCAATTTCCTAATTGTTTTGCGAGGCATCAAAAAAAAAAACATTGTGTGGGAAAGGGTTAATCTATGTTAGAAGACATTGTTTCCAAATGATGTAAAAATGAATAGGTTTAAACATAAAACCTTGCATTATTCAAGATTATATTATATTGCATTTTTCCCCACATGTGTCCAAAACTATAAGTCTGATCTTGGTCTACACTCCTTCACTATATTTAGATCAGAAAAGATGACACAAGTCCTGGGTATCCCGGGTATTGACACCAACAAATTGGGATCCATAGAACACAACCATCAGGGATATTAGGTTCTTAGAAAAGGTTTTGAGAGTCAGTCCATGATCTTTTTGTATTTTCTTTATCAACCTTTTCCCACATAATGATGCTTTTAACCCATTCCCGCATGATACAATTTTAGACCAGTTCAAATTCAGAGAAGATGCAGATGACAATTTAAAGTTGATGAAATCTTTAAAATCTTTGTCTAATGTGGTGTAAAACATTGTGGATTATGAAGAAATTGCTTGTGACAAGCAATTTTTTCATTTTCCAGTATGTTTTCCAAAACTTTATATTGAGAGGTGATTAAAATCGTCACTGTGTGGGAATGGGTTAAGACTGGTCTAAGGAGTTGCAGACGAAAATTCAAAGTTTATAAAATTTAGATTTTTCAACTTTCTTGAAAAGAAAACATTGTGGCAAATTAAGAAATTGCTTGTTACAGGCAATTTCTCCATTTAACCCTCTCCTGGATAAAACCCGGGATTTTACATTACTGTGATTTTATACTTGAGAAAACATTGTGGAAAAAGAAAAAAATTAAACCATTCCCACACAATCCCGCTTTTTTTAAACCAAATCCCACTCAAGAAAATTTTAGAGTGGTCCAAATTGAAAGGAGTTGCAGACAACATTTTAAAGTTCAAGAAATTTTAGATTTTTTTAACTTTCTGAATGGAAAAATTTTTTTAGAATAAAGAAATTGCTTGTAATACTGGGTAAAAAGTAACAAGCAATTTCTTCATTTTACCCAATGTTTTCTCATTTGCTTTTCTTGAGGGGTTTCCAAAAGCGTCATTGTGTGGGAATGGGTTAAGCACCTCAAGAAAACATTGTGGATAATGAAAAAATTGCTTTTTACAAGCAATTTCTTCATTATCCACAATGTTTTCTTCTCCAAAATACCAATGTTTTCAAAGAAAACATTGTGGGAAAAGGAGAAATTGCTTGTAACAAGCAATTTCTCCTTTTCCCACAATATTTCCTACCACATAGGATGGTCAGATTTCAAATTGCATGCACTTTTCATTGTTGTCTGCAACCTTTTTCAAATTGGGCTAGTCTAAAATTTCATAAAACAGGAAAGGGTTAACACAATGCTTTTCCAAAGGGCATCAAAAAGAGTCTTTGTGTCTGAATGGGTTAAACACCTCTTCAATAAAAAGCATTTGGAAAACATTGTGGAAAGTCAGAAGTTTTAAAGATTTCATCAACTTAAAATTGCCATCTACAACTTCTTTGAATTTATTGTGTGGTAATGGGTCAAAAAATGAGGATACGAAATTCAAACTTAAAACCTCACCAATCACATTCAAAGTTCTTGGTTAGAAGGTAGAGAAAGTACTTGACAGCTATGACCCTCTAGGAAGAGGGGGTCAACTTAACCAGTTAGCAGTTACCACACAATCTGACCTTTTGATGCCCTCAAGAGAAGCACTGTGGGAGAGTAGCAATTGCTTGTAAGAAAAGGAGACATTGTTACAAGCAATTTCTCCTTTTCACAGAATGTTTTATACCTTATTCGGCACTTATGTTCTAATCATAGCACCCTATGAAATCTGCACCATCTTTCTATTTGGACCAGTCTAAATTATGATGTCTGGGTTGAAAAAAGAATTAACCAATCGCAGCTGTCAATCAAGGAATCAACCGACCAATCAAATTATTTATTCTGCCCAGACCTGATTGCCCGCCATTTTCGTAACTTTTTTTTGTTATATTTTTGTATTCAAGTTGTAGTTACGACGATTAGGTTGCCAACCAACCATTTTCTCTTTAGTTACATGCTACTGGCCATTAATCTTTCAAAATAATGCCGTTAACCCATTCCAACTCAATCCCTCCTTTTTACGCCCCTCAAGAAAAAAAGCTTTGGAAAATATTGTGGAAAATGAAGAAATTGCTTGTATCAAGCAATTTCTTCATTATCCACAATGTTTTCTATCCAAAAGACGAAAAAATTCAAAATTCCATCAACTTGAAATTGTCGTCTGCAGCTTCTTTCAATTTGGACCAGTCTAAAATTTTGCTGTGTTGGAAAGGGTTAAAAATCAAAGCGGAAAGTCCTGTCGGAGTTAATGGGTGAGACCTGTGGACAGGGCCAGTGATTGGTCAATTTGAGCCTGTTCAAAAACAAGTTTACAAATCTTTTCTGGATGTAATTTTGAAACATCACCAGGTTGCATGGTCTGGATTCTCTGCCAACCTGATTATCAGAAAGAGGGCTAGTCTAGGGCTGGACAAGCTACGATAACATGGCAACAGATCAAAAGATTATCAGCTACGTTTTAGGGCTGGTCCACCTAAGATGTTGCAAACAAAATTATAAAACAACATTTAACCCATTTCCATATGGCAAAATTTTGACATATCAGATTGAAAGAGGTTCCAGACAATGCAACAAAATTTTGTAAGAATGAAAAGTATGAGTTTTTTGAGAAGAAAACATTCTGATTAAAGAAAAAAATACTTGTTACAGGCAAGTAAAGTCTTCTTTCCTTACAATGCTTTCAACAGCTATAAATCTTTGGTGTGTAAAAACGCGGGATTGAGTACTGTAATGGGTTGGATTCAAAAGTGTGTAAAATATCTTGCAAAAAAAGAAATCGTCTTGTATATGCACTTTCTTCTTTTTGTCACAATGTCTTAGTAATTTTTCTTAAAGGAGTGAATGAGTAAACTGGATTTTACTTACAAAACATTATGATCGTGTATGGATTCACTTGAAGAAAACGTTCGAAATCATCTTTCTTTAGTTCTTCGATTTCGCCTAATGATGATCCAGGATAAGTTAGCCATAAAATCACAAATACGTTTTTCAAAATCACCGCTACTTTCATTTTGTCCCGTTTTGTTGACACGTTTTAGGATATGTTAGATTGTTGTCAAAATATACTCCAACTACATTAGGAGAATAGTGTTCGGTTAATTCGATTAAAATAAGGGAAGCAACTATTTACGAGTTCTGTGCAAGACAACATTCGAAGTCTAACATTCAAAAAATAAGTGTGGAAAATGGAGAAATCATCTTGTTTACCATGAAAAAATAATTCTCACCAATATCGACTGGTGGTTATATTCCAGAAAAGGGCTAAAAATCATTCAATGAGGACTAAAATGTGAATGAAGATTTCTTAGTATCATATTTTTTTGGAACATTTACTGAGCAATATACCAGTCCTGTCTGCAAGCCGAAAAATGGCTCATAAGCAAGTTATAAAGGTAAAAGGTCACTTGGTGCATTTGTACGCTTTGAGATTTCTATCAATATATCGTCAAGTCATGTATTTTGACGCTCGTCTATTTTGACACCCCAGCATTTATCCTCCCTCCTGTAGAAGAATGTTGACCATTGATTTAAAAGTGGTATATGTTTGTTTATTAGCGTTAAATACTTTGTGTAGACATGGAATTGTGATAACAATAATAACAGGAGAACAAAGTTACATATTGTTTTATATTGCATGGCCTTTTTTTCACTGAAAAAAAATGTGCGTTTTTTCCAAGCCCAAAATACCTCTCATACCTCAAGAAAATGGAGATAATATTATCTATATAATTTATCATGCAAATTGCAAAAAAAAAAAAAAAAAAAAAAAACTTAAAAAACAAAATAAACGGATGAGTTCTCATGTACAATCTAAAATGTTCTGTTTCTGTAATCAATTACTGTCAATTAGATTGCTTTTTATTTTTGTTATCTACGTTACAAAGAATAAACTGTTTTATTTACCAAAATTTAAAATCTAGAATGAAATGAGTCTCTGATTTAATAGGCAATGTTTTTATGGTATGATTTTTGTTTCTCAATCTGATATATAAGGATAATATACTAAGGAAATGAAAAATCATTCTTGTATATTCTCCATCATTAATAAAACCACATTTGAAGTCGTGAAAGTTCATCCTTTTTTAACAACAAGTGAACTTTGACCCATGTCCTTACCTCACTAAAGAATTTACGGACTAACCAAATTATACTCCAAAAATATAGGGCAACTACAAAGTAATACCTCAGGGATCTGTACTTGGCCCTCTTTTGTTTCTTTTGTATATAAATGACCTTCCAAATAACATCACATCCTAAGTTCGTTTGTTTGCAGATGACACTGCCGTTTACCTAGCTATAAACAACAGACAAGACTGTTTGACCCTGCAAGAAGATCTAGACAAGTTAATGCAGTGGGAGAAAAAGTGGGAAATGGAGTTTAACCCCAGCAAATGCATTATTCTAAATATTACTAAAAAGAAGAAAAAGATTTCTTTTGGTTACAGATTACATGGACAAGTACTAGAGACTGTGGACAATGCCAAATACCTAGGAGTTACAATATCTGGAGATCTTTCCTGGAACAAACATATTGACAATATAACATCAAATGCTAATAAAACTTTAGGTTTTCTCCGCAGAAACATCCCGACCAAAAATAAGAAGATCAGAGAAATAGCGTATAAAACTTTAGTGAGACCCCAGGTAGAATACGCATCAACAGTTTGGAGCCCCTACACAAAAACCTATATCAACAAAGTGGAAAAAGTACAACGTAGAGCGGCAAGATGGGTTCAAAATAATTTCTCTTATTATGACAGTGTTACCTGCATGCAGAAGGAGCTTGGTTGGGAAACTCTCCAATACAGACGAGACATCTCCAGAGTCACCATGTTTTATAAAATCGTTAACAATTTTGTTGCAGTGCCAGTACCAGCTTATCTTGAAAGACCAGTGAGGACCACCCGACATATGCACACAGCATCTTTCAGACAGATCCACACAAATGCAGCCTACTTTAAATATTCTTTTTTTTCCCATTCACAGTGATACTATGGAACAGCCTTCCAGAAACAATTGTACAGCAACCTGATATTGCAGCGTTCAAAAAGAGTCTTGATTCTTTTCAGATAGTGAGCCGTCCCTGAATGACCAACATATGTTTTATCAGCTCTTTTAATCTAAGACTCACAATAATTTTAAAATTCTGCACCCTAACAAATGTCTAACAGTTTTTATTCCAGCACAGACGCGCACCTGCCAGTAATACCCGAAAGGGGAGTTGGGCAGTATAAATAGATAGATAGATAGATAATTCGAATTACACTCACAAAAGTAATCCCTCGTTGACGAAAAATACGAGATCGGACCAAATGATATTCACGACATAACTTTTTTGACAGAGTCACTTAACCCATTCCCACACAATCACTCCCTTTTACGCCCCTGAAGAAAAAAGCTTTGGAAAACATTGTAGACATTGGAAGAAATTGCTTGATTCAAGCAATTTCTTCAATGTCCACAATGTTTTCTACCCTAAAAGACAAAGAATTTTAGAATTTCATCAAACTGAAATTGTCGTCTGCTTCTTCTTGCAATTTGGACCTGTCTAAAATTTTCTCATGTGGGAATGGGTTAAGTGTAACGTAGATAACAAACACAACGCAATCTATTTCATTATAAAAGCCGCAAATATAAGAATGGACATTAGAACTCGTCAGTATATTTTGTTTTTTAATTGGTCGTAGACCAATTTATATAACTATAAACTCGAGATTGTGTCGCTGCAATTTACCAAAACTTCCTTTAGCCCAACTGGACGTTTATTCTGACGGGAAAACAGAAAAAATCATTTCATTTTACAAGTTAAGAATTATCAAAAGGATTAAAGGAAAACTGGACGGTCACACGCTTTAAAGATGAATGCTTCAAGGGTTTTCCGCTAGTAATGATCGCGTCTAACCAACCCTTTCTTTCAATCATATCGAGGTGTAAACAAAGATGATACTGCCACTCAATTATTTTCCAGCCATAAGTTAATCAAAGTACTGAAAGTTCTGCTGGAGAGCAAATTTGATTATTATGCTTTCAAGCTGTCTAAAGAATTCGCCCAAAGAATAGTATCAATTGCTTTTTTCTTTGTTTATAATCAGCGCTGTTTAGGAACTTGTTCATTTCTGCCCAGAAAAAGAGAGGGTTTTGAAATTTCATGAACCTGCTGTCAGCATTTGCTCTTAAACCTAAGTTATTATATTTCCATAATTTTTCTGTTTTGGCTATATAAAAAAAGCTTGCAGGGATGATCTAACAATGACTATTTAACAATCGAGAATTTTTAAAAATTTAGTTTTCACAAAAAGTTGTTTTTTTTTTTGTCGGTACCCATGTTGCATCAGGGTCTTACGTTCGTGTAAAATAATATTAGTTCTAATTATAACATTCACAGAAATATCATACACTAGGAGAGAACCTACGTGTTGTGAAAGTAATAGAAATTAAATTGTTTTACCCTAATTCTAAAGTCGGAATGCAATGATATGTCCAATTTCTCAGTGACGACCAATTACAGTGCGTACGGCACTTTGATTATATATATATAGTAGCGCTGGGATTACATATTCTTACAGTAACGTATTTTTTTATCGGAATTCGTACCCAAATGACGCTTTGTTTCGTATATGCAATAATACTTAGATATCATTTACTTAATTTGACATAGAACTTGTTTGTTTGCATATAAGATTTACTAAATATAATTGCCTAGCAATTCGAAAGTGGTTTTTGGTGGGTTATTTCAAAGTAGCGTATCTTACCAAAATCTTAAGATTGTCCCAAATTAATTAGGTGATTTTTATTCCTTTGCTAAAAAAACATACCAAACTTGATTCATTACAAATTTGCTAGTGAACTATAATGATATATAGAAAGATTGAGGGGTTAATTTTACCAAAAAAGCCTTCAAAACAGACATTTTGCACTCAGTGACCTTTGACCTCCATTGTGACCTTAATAGTGGCTGGCGAGTCTGCAGACAAGCCAAACCTTATAGCTCTGATATTGGGCAATCCGAAAAACATATCAAAGTTTTAACACAAACATGTCCTTATTGTAGAAAATTTTGGGATTGGACCACTCGACTAATTTTACATATTACCGGCAGACGACAGAATTTTAAACTGGGCCAAATTGAGAAAAGTTGTAGACGACCATTTCAAGTTGGTAAAATTTGAAAATTCTTTACCAATTTAAGTTTAGGGTAGAAAGCATTCGGTCAATGAAGACTGACTTGCTTATACAAAGTTTTCTTCTTGGGGGTCATAAATTCTTTTTGGGGGTCATAAAACGGGATTGTATCACTACGGGACGAGCAAAAGTTCAACCAACTTGTAATTATCGTCTGTGTGTATTTCCGTTTATTCATCGTCGCTACCGTAGCACATGCCCATATGATCGATGCCCCCAGAAGACAGTTAGTTGTTACGAGGGGTAGTGTAAGGATGCAGGACGAAACTACTGAGAGCACAGCCTGCTTCTTTAATCTGAACCATGAATACCACCTTCATACGGGGTCTCAGTTTAACGTCTCATCCGAAGGACAATTAGTTTGTTAGTTGATATGGTCAGCCCAGGGCTCGAACCATTGATCTTGAGGTTTGAAGTCAAGTGCCATACCAACTGAACTATTCAGGCTGACAATATCATCGTCAGCAACTTCTGTCTATTTAAAAATCTGTCTGGATTTTTTTTCATATACATGTATATATCTGGCGATTGTTTAATTCGGACCAATCCCGACTGTCAATCAAACAATCAGTTAACCAATCAAATCATTCGTAGAAACTGGAAGTTTACGTCGAACTCCCACACTCGCCGCAATTTATGCGAAGCATTTGTGTTGCAACTTAAATATCGTAGCTACAGCATTTTCAAGCTGTTATGCGATGTTTAGGTCACCTACCAACCATTTTATTCTTTTTTATAAAATGCTACAGGCCATAATTTGCGCGAAGTTACGTCGTTTAAGACACAGGGACTTGTCACAATTGCTGTTCTTTTAATACTATATTCATAAATATGGACTATATATAGGGACCCCTATATATATAGTATCAATCTATCTATATATATATATACTGCCTAACTCCCCTTTCGGGTAGTACTGGCAGATGCGCGTCTGTGCTGGAATGAAAAATAATTGGAAAAATAGTTCATCTGTAAATATTCTAAGTTGATGTATGGAACAACCTCCAAAAATGGTTGGGGTATCTTTTTGCGTCAGTCAGGACAATCCCTGAAGCCGAAAAATAGATTTAATATAGATTTTTCATGATCTGAAACAGGAAGTGAAAGAACAGCTGTTAGATGCACGACGCATGCGCAGTATTAAAGAACATCAATTGTTGCATGTCCCCATGGTTTAAAGTCGAAGTGTAACCTCCTGTCGGAGTCGATGGGCGGGGCGAAATGTGTAAATGGGCGGGGTCAGCGATTGTTCAATTTGAAGTAACTGAAATTCCGTTGAAGATGGCAGCGCAGTGGGCATTAACTGGAAACTACACACACACATCACACCACACACACACACAAACCGGACAAAATTATGAACCCCTTCATAATTGACCAAACTCGACTGTCAATCAAGGAATTAACCGACCAATCAAATAGTTCATACAGCCCGGACCTGAGCTTTTCAACTTTAACATTTTGACGCCATTTTTGTTAACCTTAATTGTTCGTTTGGCGACTTAAACGTCGTAACTTCAGTTTTTTCAAGCTGTAGTTACGACATTTAGGTCGCCAACCAACCATTCTCCTCATTTGTATCATGCTACTAGCCATAAATTTTGCACAAGAACGCTGTTAAAAATCGAAGCGAAACTTCCTGTCGGAGTTAATGGACGGGGCCTAAGGAATCAGTTAATGGGGCCAGCGATTGGTCAATTGCGAAGATGAATGTCCGCAGCTGGCATCCCGCGCTCCTGAAAAAAAAATTGGTCTAGGAAATCGTCTGTGATTCTACCATCAAGGAAATAAGTTTACGATGTAACGGGTTCAAATTGACGGATGGACGGCCACGCCTGCTGCCCTCAATCCAATATAACGCGGTTTGTCAAACCGCGCTAAATTGGATTGAGGGCAGTAGGCGGTCATCATTTTATAGAATATGGGATCAAGGTCATAGAATAAAAACAAATCGTTGGTTGCTGACCTAAATGTCGTAACTTCGATTCGAACAAGTTGTATTTACGACGTTTTAGTCGCCAAACCAACAAGTATTAATGACACCATCAGTAAATGTCGGAGTTCAAAGTTCAAATCAAATATCGATGAGTGCTTTATGTTTCTTACGGTACACCATTTCTACCAAGAAAAGATCTGGACACTCAAATTGACGGATCGCGAATGCTAAACACACACACACACACACAAAACAATCGACATCGGCTAATATTTATTTTAGGCATCTCTGTGGGTTCGGAGACATAAACGTATACAAGTTATCGAATTTATATGTATTTATTGACATTTTTTACCCATTTTATGCTTTAAAAAACAGGTAAGGGTAATAAAATCGTTGAAGAGAATATACTTTGTTTTCATACCTGCATGAAAAACAAAAAGTTGTCTCTTCATTTCTGATAATTTGATAATATCGAGCGTCAAAAGCAAATATTTACAAATTTCGATGCCTTCTCGTATAGGACTAAATGCATTTTGTGCGGATGCATAAAAAATAGCTGCGTTCTCAAAATTTTGTTCATGGAGAAATGAATATTTTTTTCGGCCAATCAGAACGCACGTTTTTGATAGACGAAACTAAAAATTGAATTATAAAGCGGATTCATACATAAGTGTGATTATGTTTTTCGGTTCATACCTCCATGAAAACAAAAAAGTATTCTCTTCATTTCTTATAATATAATAGCATCGATCGAAAAAACAACAACCATTTGTTGTTGTTGTTTTTGTACTGCACTACTTTGTGAGGAAGCATACAAAATAGCTGAGTGCTCACAATTTTGTTCATGAAGGTACGAATATTTTCTCGGCCAATCAGAACGCTTGTTTTTCATAGACGAAGCTAATTAGAAATATATTTTTTGTGTGTTTTGGGGGTCGGGTGTGTAGAAAAGATTTTGAATAGATAGGGAATATTATGACACATCTTGTATTTGCTTTGACCTATTTTCTATTACATAAATTCGATGAAATGATTAAAATATCGGTATGTCTACAAATTTTTATTTGTACTATGACGTCATCCTAGACTACCTAATATGGAACCGAATTTGATACTGTCATAAACGGATTTTCTTCTAACATGTCTATTTTTTTCTTTGAGGAATGTATACTAAAGGAAAAAAGTTTAGCAATTTTTTTTCGACCTATATTATTTTCCACGTAAATGTATAAACCTTATAAAATCAGTCTCGTTTGCAATTTCAAAAGCTAACTAACTAATTATGCATTAAGAGCACGTTTCCTCGCTTCTAAAGGCTGTCTGACGCAATTTTGCTGACACGTTCTGCACGTGCTTCCACATTTACGTGAAGTCTATATCCACAATATCTATCCAAGTTTATTGGTTAGCATCAATAACAAGATAACTCATTAAAACATTTAAAAAAAATTCAAATGGGACGTCGCCCAGGGCTTAACTTAGACCAACGGAACGTTGCCATCGGTATGCTGGCTGGTGGTATGATGGTAGAAGAGGTGGCTCAACATTTTGGCGTGAGCCAAAGTTCCATTTCAAGACTTAGAACAAAGTAGCGTCATTTAGGCACCGTCAAAGACAGGCCACGTTCAGGCAGTCCACGTAAGACTACCCAACGTGACGACAATTACATCGTGACGTGTTCAGGGCGTAATCGCTTCCTCAATAGCACTCGTAAAGCCGGTTTGGTCCGAAATGAAGCGGGAACACGGGTCTTTGCTCGTACTGTAAGAAACAGACTTCGTTCGGCACGTTTACGCGCACGTCGACCTTACGTTGGCATTCCTTTGACACGTGCACACAGACATGCAAGATTGAATTGGACAAGGGCACACCGTCGATGACCAAGACGAATGTGGGATCCGGTCCTATTCACAGACGAATCCCGTTTAATTTGATGTTTGCGGACGGCAGGGTACGTGTTTGGAGGCGTGATGGCGAAAGGATAGATCCCACCAACGTCATTCAACATGACCGTTTTGAAGGCGGCAGCGTCATGGTCTGGGGTGGTATATCATTCCGTGGCAAGACTGAATTGGTAGCTATCCAGGGAAACTTAAATGCCGTTCGATACTGCACCAAAATTGTCCAGCCAGTGGTATTGCCGTTCTTGCGTCAAGGGCTTGCTACCATTTTTCAGCAAGATAATGCCCGCCCACATGTCGCTCGGCACACGTTGGACCTTTTAAAGACTGACAATATTGATGCGTTGGATTGGCCAGCCAAATCACCGGACCTGTCTCCGATCGAACACCTTTGAGGCCATCTGGGTAGGAGAGTAAGAGACATGAATGACGTTAATAACGTTAGAGACCAGGAACGTGTTCTGCGTCAGGAATTGGGTCGTATGCCTATGGCCATTTACCGTAGGCTCATTTCCTGCATGAGAAGACGCTGTGATGCCGTTATTGGCGCAAACGGTGGACACACAAAATATTAAATCTTTGTGTTACTTTAACTCCCCTAACTCTACCATGTTTGACGCTGTACAACAAACACGTATGACCTTGAAATCATCTGATTCTTTTAAATACTGTGGCTAACACATAAAAGATCGATGTGTGAAAATATGGTTTGAATCCAAAGCTAGACAACGGAGAAATTTGCTGTAACGTACGAAATTGCTAAACTTTTTTCCCTCAGTATATCTATATTACTAGAACTATTTATAGGTATATAATAATGAAGAAATAGATTTAAGCAAGACTGTTTATTCACATTCTGCAACGTTTTTCAACGCTCTTTTCTTGCGGAAGTCCAAAATTGGTAGGGTGTGGGATTGGGTGAAAATCATCTAATGAGGTATGTCTTTCTCTCAATATTTTAGGAATCCATACTTGAAACTACGAAATAATTTAGTTTAACAATATTTTTTCCGCTAAAACTGTAATCGCTCAATTCCATCAAAGTACTTTAACTCTTTTAATGGAACTAATTCGTGCGCAAGTATACTATATAGGAATTACTACAAATGGGATCAATTGACCTATCAATGGCCTTATCTACTTACTTTGGCAACGCCCACCGACTACAGCAGGAAGTCCCGCTTCGATTTTAAACGGCGTCATTTTTCGAAAAATCATGGCCAGTAGAATGCAACAGAAAAATAAAATGCTTGGTTGGCGATCTACACGTGGCAAACCCCAAAAAAGGTTAACAAAAATGGCAGCCAATGTTGGAGTTCAAAACTAATTTCTGGTTTAAATGAATGATTTCATTGGTCGACTGGTTATTTGATTGACAGCCGCGATTGGTCATTTTTTTCTTTGGAATAGGAGAAAAAATAGTCTTGGACTTGTCCGTGGATATATTGTAAGAGCATAATAAAAAACGGTTAATTTTGATATAACTTCTTATAATAATCGAAGTACTGAAAGTACTGTAAACTAGCAAAGCATAGTTTTGTTAGGTAATCTTCTTTGTCAAAGACGATAACATGATAAACAAAGGAACCAAGGAGTTAGCGCATTACAACATGACAAAGTCTTAGACTGGTTAAAATTGTAGTAGACGATAATTTCAAGTTGGTGGAATTTAGAAAATTTAATCCCATGATGTGTAAAAAAAACATTGTGGACATTGAAGAAATTGCTTGTTACAAGCAATTTCTTCATTGTCCACAATGTTTTCAAAAGCTTTTTTCTTGAGGTGCAGGCACAGTTTGCAATATTCCTGAAATATATAAGAACTACCTATTATGGAGTAGGCATTCAATGGATTTAGCGTTAAGCCTCCAGTGACAGTTTGCACTCGTTTAACTCCGAAAAGACCTCAAAATTTGTCTACAAACTAAAGCTATCAAAGCTGACGCTTTGCTAGCTAAAAACAAAATTCGCTGTTTTGATATTATTTATTGACTGATAAATTGAATGGTGTTTAATACCGCTTTTAACAATTTTTTCAGTCATATCGTAGCGGCTGGAGCACCTAACAATGGATTCCTGGTATATCTCACACCAGTACTACCAATACATTCTTTCCTAGCCTCCAGCTGCTATCCCACTCAGGTTTACGATTATCCACCCATTGGTGAGAGACAAATGTCGGGAAGGATATGTGCCGCTGCCAGGGATAGAATCTATGACATTCCATATTATAAGTGTCACTTCCTGTTGAATCTGAATGGGCGTGGCTAGCGAGCTGTCAAAAGCATAATATACAATGAAAAACTAAACTCATGTTTGAAGATTGGGAGTCTTGTACACCAATAATCACCAATAATCACTTAAGGGATGAAGAGAATATTTTTTGTTTTCATGGAGGTATGAACCGAAAAACCCAATCACACTTATGTATGAATCCGCTTCGCGTTTTCATACAGTATGATTAGTTTTTTTCGGTTCATACCTCCATGCGAACAAAAATATTCTTTTCATTTCTTATAATTTAATATCATCGAGCGAAAAAAGCAAAAACTTTACAAATTTTGATACCTTTTTTGTATGGGACTATTATGTGCGGAATCATACGAAATCGCTGCGTGCTCAAAAGTTTGTTCATGGAGTTTTGAATATTTTTTTTCGACCAATCAAAACACCCGATTATGATAGACGAAACTGAATATTAAATTATTAATCCATGTATAAGTCTTCTTGTTTTGGTTTGAGAGGAATATTACAGTTATCACGAATGCAACAAAACGTGCACTGAAAGTCCATCGTAACTACAGATCTCTCGTCGAATTTCTGGCACAGATCTACATCGGACGATCCGTGATACCACTCATAAAAACACGTGCTGAAATCACCGCATCTGAAAAACAGGAGGCATCGTTTGTGGTTGCTACGCTCGCCTACAGATCTATGCTGTATGATGAAAAATTTTAAGTCAAAAGAGGGGGTAATGTATGCATATACAGTTACTTCCCTTCAAGGTAAAGGTTGCTTTTGCGATTGTGAATATACATACCAAGTTTCAAGAAAATCTCTTTTTGTGTTTGGGTTTTTTTTTTGGGGGGGGTGTTGTTGTTGTTCTTGTTGTTGTTGTTGTTTGATTGATTTGTTTATTTTCTTAATCCTTAATCATTATCCATATTTCTTTTTAAACCTCGCCTTTCAAAATCATATTTTCTTTCACCTACAAAACCATTTAAGCCAAATGATAGCATTCAGATAGGAAGGTTTTAGCTAATAAGATGTCGATTTTTCATCAAGTACTGATAAGCCCTGCCTTGCCTACCATCTGTTCACGATTGGTCAAGGTATTCGAGAGAAACACTAGATAGATATTGCTGCCACAGTTATAACTAATCCAATGAATGCTCTGATCGAAAATTTTGAAAACTGCGCCATGTTCATGTAACATTTTTGTCCAAATTCGTGTTGATAAAGTACTTAAACCACAATGCCCCGAAAGAAGTTAAGCAGTAAAAATGATTATTTATGTGGTTTGTGATTGAAATCCGTTTAGCAATTTCTGAAGAGAAGATGCTTAAAACAGCACTACGGATACACCGCCCATGATGTTTCCCCTTTTGGCCCTTTGCAAGTAGAACGAAAGAACAATTTGGAAGGATGTGGAAAAGATATTCTCCTTTTCCACTTTCAAGCAGCTTAGAATATTGATCATTGTGAGATAAATAAGGAAAAATATGTTAGGGTTGTGAAACAAAAGCTTGTATTGGATTCTCGTCGCGTAGAAAAAAAAATCAGTCTCGGGTCTCGTGAAATATAAAAAATTTTGCTATGCTGCTCGAATCAAATACAATTGTATGTATCACTACTGCAACATATTATAGCTTATGTATTAACCTTTCACGTGTAAAAATATCCTGAAAACAGGCATATGCTTTAAATAACATCCAGAGTGTTTAGGGGATACTTACGTCCTGTTTACAAACCGACTTCCATCGTTCTTGTTAACAAGACGGTTGATACAATAGTTATTTGGAGGATCACATGACATCGGAAAGTAAAGGACCTCACACCCGTCCATTGTTCCTATACACTGTGCGCACATTTCTGAAAAGATGAGTAAAGATTCGCTAATATCTCAGTTCTCTCATTCTTTCTGTACTTAATTTCATCCATCTTCTTTCTTTCATTCCTTCGTTATTTATATTGTAACGATTTCGGGATGGCCAGTTATAGTACAGTCTTGCTATGAATTGACTTATTGGTTCATTGAATGGGGTTTAACGCCACTTTTAACAGTATTTAAGTCAAATCGTGGCGGCTTGAGGATTTAACAGTGAATTCCTACTATACTGAGGGAAAAAAGTTTAGCAATTTTTTCGACCTACATTATTTTTTCAACGTAAATGTATAAATCTTATAAATTCAGTCTCGTTTGCAATTTTCAAAAGCTAACTAATCATGCATTAAGAGCACGTTTTTCTCGCTTCTAAAGGCTGTCTGACGCAATTGTGCTGAAACACGTTCTGCACGTGCTTCAACATGTACGTGAAGTCTATATCTACAATATCTATCCCAGTTTATTGGTTAGCATCAATAACAAGATAACTCAT